>JBBPCY010000019.1:13469393-13494598 GCA_037974405.1 Brachyalestes nurse
ACCTTATATGTTACTAGACTGACAGGATATGCTACTTACACCTCATCCTTGTTTTAATTATTTTTCTTTTTGTCGTGTTCATTCCATGTTCTTATTGTTATTTGTTGTATACTGTATTTGTGATTATATCTGATTCTTCACACAGTGCACCGAATAATGCACATATTCGTAACCATTTTAAGGCAAGGGAAGGACCACGTGATAGATGACCTCCCTCAAAACCACTTCCTGTAGGCTGCACGGCTTTTAAAAATCTTTTTAAAAAATGTGTTGTTTCAAAGGGGCATTTTTGAAAGTGTGCATTTGTGGCAGTAGCAGGGTTTTGTGAGGACCCGGCGGAGGAGGAGGCGCGTGCTCTCCCGCGTTTATTGAGAGAGTGACGTGTTTCCCTCCTGTGTGCTCGCGGTGTTTTGAGTGTTTGGAGGGTCTGCAGAGCATCTCTGCTGTTTAAACTCTCCCTGCCATTAACTCTGCACCTGTACAGCTCTACAAACTACCGACAGGAGTCCTAGTCATTTTATCTGAAGAAGATACAGAAGATACAGAGTCTCTGCTTCAGTCGTTGTTGTGAGGACCCTTCGTCCATCCCAGGTTTGACAACAGAACGAATGTGTTCACATTTTCGCATTATTTTCACTCAAACTAAGAGACCTCTGGCTTAATTCATGGCAGACAAAAAACCAAGACAAACCTCTCGTACACAGCTCATCACAGCTAATTTAATCATTTTCACGCTGCAGGTTGAAAACTGAAACTGTATTAAAGTTTGTATTAAACACTGCCTTCTCTGTTTATGAAGGGTTGCAACTGTTTTAGAGGATATTTTCTCATCAGTTTCCTCATTAAAGGACTGCTTCACTAGACTAATGCACTAAGAGTGCTGGGTGGTACTGGTAAATGTAATATTTCCCAAATAAATCACGATACACAGTGACATTTATACACTGTATGGACAAAAGTATTGGGACGCCTACTTATTACACCAACAGACTTTAATGGCATTACATTCAAATACATAGACTTTAATATGTAGTTGTCCCCCTGCCCACAAAACAAGATTTTGGAGTGTTTCTATGGGAACTGTGCACTTTTCATTCTGTAGAGTATTTATGAAGTCACGCACTGATGCTGGATGAGGTCAGTTCATCCCAAAGGTGTTCGATGGGTTTGGGGTCAGGGCTCTGTGTGGGCCAGTCAAGTTCTTCCACACTGAACCCAACTTTATGGACCTTGCTTTGTGGACTGGGGCACAGTCATGCTGGAATAGGAAAGGGCCTGTCCCAAAAACTGTGTCCACAAAGTTGGAAGCACATGGCGTTGTCCAAAATGTCTTGGACTTTAGTATTAAGATTGCCCTTTACTGGAAGTAAGGGGCCTAGCCCAAACCCTGAAAAACAGGTGTGTCCCAATACTTTTGTCCATATAGTGTAGGTCACCCCATGCCTCCTGAGTTCTGTTGCACTGATAAAAGAATGTCTTACCACAGCTTGTTTCATAATTCCGCCCGTAAACTAAGAGCCAAAATTAACCCTATACTGCACACATTTTGATGATACGTGATGAAATTATTCTGCACAATTTCCTGGTTCATTTGGGGATATTTTATAGATAAAATTGTTTTATTGGGCCCTGCAGTGGGCTCGAGCCCCTGTCTATTGACCCCGGGGTAGGCTCCAGGTACTCACAGCCCTATTGAAGAGAAAGAGATCAGAACTTTTTGTTGGGGGAGTTGACCCCCTCCCTACACAAACATTTTCTGTTGCCTAAGAATAGAATAGTCTTTATTGTCACTGTTGCAGGAACAATGAAAAACAGTTTCATAGCTCTTCGTGGCAGCATAGTAATTAAGAAAATAAATAAATATAGAACTTTAAATGTAAAATGTAACCAATACCCAGAGAGGGGGAAAACCCTATATACAAGGGCAACATTGTACTCTGTGTGAAAGCTTTTTGCTGCTGTTCTTCTCAAAAAGCTGTTCTTCTATGCTCCAGTGTCAGGAAAGGAAGTCCCGCCTTAAAATGATGCCTCATAGTGGCTCTCAAGTCTTACTGGGTTGGTCTCTGGCACTTTTTTGAACATTCTGATTGGTTGCAGTCATTTAAAAAAAAAAAAAACATTTGCTCGACATAGGATGTAAGAAAACTTTCTGTTGCCTGAGGGCAACATTGTGCAGTAGAGGGTTAGACAACTACTCACAGCTAGTCATTTTGCTGCTAAAGGTTGTAATGAAGGAACGGAAACAGCCTAAAAGTTTGTATTAAATACTGGTTTTCTGTTTACGAAGGACTGCAGCTGTATTAGCCTGAGAGGTCAATTTCCCGTCAGTTTCCTCATTACAGGGCTCTTCATTACACAGTCTAATGCAAAGGGAGCGCTGGAAGGACAATCTTAATGCTTCAGTATACCAAGACATTTTGAATAACACCATGCTTCCAACATTGTGGACACTGTTTGGGGAAGAACCTTTTCTATTCCAGCATGATTGTGCCCCAGTGCACAAAGCAGCTCCATAAAGACACGGTTGGATGAGTTTGATGTGGAAGCCCGCACAGAGCCCTGATCTCAACCCCATTTTTGTCCTGCTTTCTATTGTAAAGGCTGTATTGTAAAAGTTAAGGCAAAACCACCTTTCCAAGAATTAAATCTACTCTTTGTTTCTTTATTCTAATTCTCCAAAATAGCTAACACACCTAGTAAATAACACTCATTACTGTTGACTAACTACTGACTGCTCTTGATTCAAAACATGCTCTGCAACATTGCTAATATATTATTAAAACTCAAAACAGTATCACAGTATTTCAAAGGTATATAGAACATTTTTCATACAGTGAAGTCTAGCTTGTTTTACTGTTTTGGTGGTGGCTTAGTGGGTAGGAATTGAGGTCAGAAGTTACTTCCAGAGTGCATTTTTTATAAGACAATTGTTTTTGTCAGTATTGCAATGGCAGGTTACATTGCTATTCTAGATATTGAGCTCCAAGTCTGTATTGATGGTCTGTATAATAGACTTTGAGTTTGTCTGAGTGTTTCCATGGGAATTTGTGCCTGTTCATTCTGTAGAGCATTTATGAAGTCAGACACTGATGTTGGATGAGAAGGTCTGGCTTGCAATCTTCATTCCAGTTCATCCCAAAAGTGTTGGATGGGGTTGAGGTCAGGGCTCTGTGCTGACCAGTCAACTTCTTCCACACCGAACTCATCCAGCCATGTCTTTATGGACCTTGCTTTCTGCACTGGGGCACAGTCATACAGTTTGGAAGGCTCTTCCCCAAACTGTGTCCACAAAGTTGAAAGCATGGAATTGTCCAGAAAGCCTGAAAAACAACAGTTGTGTCCCAATACTTTTGTCCATATAGTGTATGTATAACTACAAAGGTGTAGTTGTTTTGCATTCTTTTGAACAAGACTCGTTTTTTTCAGTTGCTAGGAAGACAACTAAACCACAACTAAAATATGAACCCCTGCTATTATGACATTATGCATTGATGTGCGTTGCTCTGGGTAAGAGCATCTGCTAAATGCTGTGAACGTGAACTTATTATTATTAGCATTACTATTAGTAATCACAAAGAAGTATTTATTATATAGTCAACATTTTAATATGCCTTTACAATGGGGTTTATGCATAACACTATGCACATCAGGATACTACAAAATGGAGCCGGCTGATGCAACCCACAAGGTTTATTTAATCATTGTCCAGTACTACAGTGAATGATAAAGGACAAAATAAACAATCAATTGTGATCGGTTCCTAAGATCGGCCAAGTTTAACAAGCACCGATCGATTATCAGCCGATACCGATCTTTGGCCAAACGATTGGAGTATCACTAATTATCGGCCGATACCAATCTTTGGCCGATCTGTCGGAGCATCACTAATTATTACGTTCTTCAATTAATTAAACCATCATTCTAACTTCAATTTCTAACTGTTTAACCACCGAGTGGAGCTGGTTGTGTAGGAGCCAGTAACTGACAGTACTATCTTCACACGTTTCAGAGCATTCAGGTTAGATTCTGACTACCTTCTACAATGACCGTTACTCAACATCAGATTTTAGTCTTTATTCATTGGACGGAACTCGATGGGTCAAGTGAGCCAGAATCATGTTATTTCAAGCTGTTGCTCGAAATTCTGTGTGAGCTTAGATTCTGTGTTCCTCCCCTAAAATACCAGCCAATCGATGTGTTTTAATTCTTTAAACCAGAGGGCACCAGTCTTCATTTTAATCAAGCAGAAACTCATCTAACTAATTAGTTGTTGGAGACCAACTTATTAAACTGGAATCAGTTGCCTTTCTGCTTTTAGTGAAAACCTACAGCCACACTGCCTCTCTGTAAATAAGATGGGTGACCCATGCTTTGTTCTTTTCTAAATCGAGAGTTTGCAGAAGTACAGCCTGACTTGTGGTTTAGGGATCTTTGACAGGAAGACCAGAGTGCTTATTTTTCTAGCTTTAATGCTGATTGTTCCACACTGCCAGTTTTAATTAGCTAGTTGTGGCTTTACATGTACATCACATGAACATTTGGTTGTATCTGATTGGCAGCTCCTTGTTACAGGGCTGAAAATCTCGTCTTGGAACATTAAATGTTAACAATGTCTAAAATTGCAGCTGTTGTGGTTAGAAAGTTGCACTCTTTCAAACTGATTTTGATTTTAAAATATTTAATAGCTCAGCCATTGTTCCATGGTACAATTTCTAGTCTGTTTCTACTGTATTTACTGTTAATAGGTGAGTATTGCAAAGTCATGATGGAATTGTTTTGTTGATGTGTTTGAATAAGTTAGTTTGTAATATAATATGAATTTATTATTGGCAGATCTATTAAACCCAGTAACAGGTGATGAAAGTGACTTAGTGGAGGACATTTCATTTTAAAAAAGGTTGTATTCTTCATCGCTTCTTGTCCTTTCATCTTCTTATTCTCCTCCAAAGCTGCTACCCTCTCGAAGGCCAAGGCATGAAGTTTTTTCAAATTACGGTCATTGACCACTAGATGTCAGTCTTTGTGTAGTTGTCAGTGTTTCAATATATCATGTCTGGAAGTTGAAGTTTTAGGCACCTTTTTGTCTTGTTTCCTCTGAAATCAAAGGGGAAATCAATAGGGTGTTTGTCACCTTTTTCTGCTGTAACCACCTCTATTTTCTGGCTTTACACTAGACATTGGAATGATAATGTGAGGATCTGATTGTATTCCGTCACCTGTGCATTTGTGCATTAGGGTTTGAAATAATTAAAAAGCCATTGTGATGCATTGATAATCGTTGTTATCAATGAGTGAAGATTTAAGCCTCTATTTATACTCCTAGTCTGAGCTTACACTGGGCATGGTGACCTTAAGGTCACTTGTGGCTTCTCTAGAGCAGAGGCTCCCAACCACTTTGGTACCGGGCCACACAGAAAGGCAGAATATATCATTTTTATTGATTATCAGAATCTGAAAGACCTTTTTTTTTTTTAAAGAGCTTGTTTCGGTCATGTGAGATGGTACATCAAAAATGTAGCCCACGAGCTAGCAAAAATGAGTAAAAAACAAACGCACATTGTTTTTTGTTGTATCTTGTACCAGTCCGTGAAAATATAACATTAAACTGGTCCGTGACGCAGGTTGGGGCCTCTGCTCTAGAGCATCCTGTTCCATGGCCTGTTCTTTTCTGTGGTAATTCTACAAGCTGTCTGTGTGTTAAAGTTGGTGAACTTTTAAGTAACTAAACTAACTGACCTTGTGAAAGTTGTGATGTTTGTCAACTGATGATTAAGGCCCTATTTTATTTAACTTGATTTAGATGAGTTAGTTCCCATTACGTTGAATATGGGTCAGATCTGAGATGCCAGTCAGCTGTGATATGTTTGAGTAGTTGTGCAGTTGTCTAGGTTCTGAATCACTGCAGCTGCTGATCGGTTTTGATACTGTAACATCAAAGGCTTTCAAATGAAAATAAAACACCTAATAGCAAATTCTGTGTTTTATTGTCTAATCAGTATCGATTGACTCTCCTTTTCCGAAGACTTTGGTTTAGTCCGGTGTATTGAAAGTGTTAGTCAGGTGCTTGCTCTTGCACACACTTGTGCAGACACACTTGCACACCCCCTGAACAAACAATACATTAAGCCCAAATTAGTGGGCATTGTATCATATGAGAATCCAACAAAGAACCAACACTAAGTGACATGTCATTAGCCCAAGGCAGGATAAAGGGGAGAAGAGACCTTTTGGAGCTGAAGTGGTCACCATGGTGACTGTAGCTCTGAGACCAGAACTTGCATAGGGGGCAGCAGATGTCAAACGCATGCTGCTAACATGACTGGGCCTTTCGAGTAAACGCTGGTCCTCCTACTGACCTCTTACTTTAGTTTTGGGTCGGCTGAGTTTGGATTAGTGGTGTAAATGTCAAAAAGAATCCAACAAAGAGATCTACCTTTTGGAGGGACACATGAGCACTGAGGCAATGCTTGGCATTGTGGTCCTGCACTAACTGGATTACAGTATTAAGTTACTGTAGTGAATGAGGGTGCTTATTAATCAGAAAAGGTGTACTGTAATGTGAATAAAAAATCAAGGTTTGAAAGATCTGAATGACCAAAGTTGCTGAAATATACAATACTGATCCCCATTCCATGGTGCTCATTTAAAAGACTCCAGTTTGTTGCTGCCCTCCAGTATCTCTGTTAAAATCCCCTTTTTATATCAGAAGCTAGAGAAGATACAAATTAAAGTTTGCTCAATTTCAGGCGCAATGAGATTATTTGCAGGAAGTATTAAGAAACTCTCAAATGATCAGTTTTCTAAAATATTTAAGACAGATTTGCCCAAATTAATTTACCGCTGTTTTAAAGTACTTTTTGTTGCTGACCGTCAAAGTGCTCTGTGTAGGAATATTCCTGCACTCCATCTCAGGATGTTTCTGTGCTGGTCAGGAAACATTTTGACTAATTGAAGTGGATATGAGAGGCCTGTAGTCAGAGATGTGTGCTAATATACACGCCGTGCCTCTTTGGTGTTTTACTGACTCTGAGTGTGACTGGCAGCTCATTCCTTTCATGTCTGCCCGTTGCTAGCCTCTCACCATGGTTTCGGTCACACTGCTGGCCATGTTGGTTTTCTGCTCGTCTTTGGAGTGAAGCTTCCATGTGCCTGTAGTTAGTAAAGTCTCTCTTAAGCTGCAGACAGCTCTGTCTCAGCTCTCGCTACTGATGGCTCCACCACTGAAAAGCCAAGCAGGTGTAAATCAGCCATTACTCCCTTCATGGTGAACTGGAGTAAGAATCAGAAAACTTGATCCTGCAGGAATCAGTGTAATGACTGCCAAGACACACAGAGACAGTAACAATGTAATATAATGTCTAAATTAAATCTAAGTAAAAAATCTGTAGAAAGAAAAAGCTCAGTATGAATACCCTATGCTATATACAGAAGTGCTTGGTATAAATAGTATATAGAAGTAATACAGCTGAGTGAAACAAATGGTAGTTTGGAATAAGTTATTGCACTCAAATGAACTGTAAATGACCTTTGTACTTATTTGCTGTGTTGTGCCTTATTTAGAAGCAGTCTGATAAACTCCTAACTTATGAATGGGTGGGGCTGATTGGCTGAAGGCTGAATTAGTAGGCAAGCATTTCAATCTATTCAGAAGGGAACATTTTTGCTGCTTGGCTTCCATACAAAGATTCTGCTTCATTAGATTTGTTTTACCGATGTTTGCTGCTAAGCTATACTTCAGTTTCATGTGCATGGAAGAGATTTATTATTCATTACTTGTGTCATTTCCTCTAAAACTACTGGTTTTTATGTCGAGACAGATGAGTAAGTTTGAGAAGTGTAAATAGCATTCTCCCAGACTCTGCGTCTTGCTAGAGCTCTATTTTCACTTCATGCCAGTGTTTTTATGCTTTCCATTCCCCTGTTTAGGGGGAGCCGTGTTAGAGAGTGCTCTGTGCCATCTGTGTGGAGTCTTATTAAGCTCTGCTGTGATATATTGGCCCTACTCAGCAGTGTCTCTGTAGGTGGACTGGAGACAAAGGCTGTGAACTCCCACCCCCTGCCGTTTTTAATAGCTCACCAGAAATGCACATTAAAGTAATGGTGATGAAGTTTAATCTTGCAGGAGGTAAGCCTAGAGGCAAAAAGGAGTTCTCCTAATTTCTAATTCAGTCTTGGCACAGCCTTGTTTGTGAATGGAGCATGAGGTGCTTTTAAAAGAATGACTGTTGTATAGGTTTGCAAATTTTGTCACAGTCTTGTTCAGCTGCTTTCAGCCAGTAGTACATGGGTTTATCGCCTCAGTGGAACAGGGCTCATTGTCTGTCTGAATGTGATTACGGTGCCTCTCCAGCCTGTGATAAGGTGCCTCAGTGAAAAGGCTGCCTTATCACGGGTGTATGCCATGACGCAGGCTTTGTTTTATTAGATGTATTTCTTTGTCTGTTCTCCTTTCTCGCCGCTCTTCTCTTTTTCTGCCCACGCTTGGCACGCCTCCCGTTTAAGCCCTCCTCCTTCTTTAGTCAGTGGCTGTCATTCATCAATAATGTCATATCAGAGGTTCTAGATAACAGTCTAGAAGACTTTTGGCAGTGCTTTCATACTCCATGTCTCCTGTGTATTCATGTTATTGAGTTTTACCCCAAAATCATCTATCTCTGTTCACTCTCCCTTCTTTTGGGTGGGGGGCCGTGTTGAGGGGCCTTTTAAGGGGCTTCCTCCTTTCTGTTCCAGCTGGGTTTGTTGACACACAGTCAATCCTGGACCCCCCACTCCCCCATCTCTCTTTTAAACCCCCCCTCCTTCTCTGGGCAGTAAAGCTGCCACAGCTGTGGGTTGTATTAGCATAGCTGCCGAAAAGAGGGGGAGCACTAAATATATTACAACCATTAGCTTTTGTTTGAGAGGTGACAGTTTTAAAACATTGAAGCTTTTCACCAACCAAAGCATAAAGAGACAAAAGAACTGCTCTGTGATTTTCATTTTAACTGCCATTTAAATATGGCAATGAAAGCTCCTGGATCTGACGGAGCAAAAACAAAGAACCTGTTGCCCAAATCAAGAACGGAATTTAAAAAAAAAGGCATTGGAATTCAGGATTTAATAAACACATACATTATAACTTTTGTTAGATATCCAACTGTGCCAGCCTGTTTGTTAGGATTTTGTAAGACTGTCTTCTAGAAAAGAGGGACTCCTTAAAGAAACTCCTTAATAGGTTTTTTTTGTTTGTTTGTTTGTTTGTTTGTTTTAAAGCCACCAGCAACTACTGGTATGTTAAAGTTGTGTAAGGTCATCTTTTAATATGAAGCATTTTTAAAAGGAGTACAGTCACATGTTTACATGTGTGCTACATTATGGCTGCCTTTGTTATTTTGAAAGAATGAAATTGTACATTTCTCAAATATTAAATATCAAATTGCTGCACTAACTATAAATTGGACATTCTATTGTAGATTATTGTTAAGATACAAAGTAAAAAAATGTTTGCTTGGTTCAGAAATCTGAAATACCTAGAGGCTATTAAGGCTACAACTGGCCTAAAACATAAAATTGTTAATATTCAGGCTATACATCACTAAATAAATTGGAATTATATTGTGGCTAACTCTAGTGATACTGACAGAGAGTTACTGTGCAGGTGCAGACATGAGCAAGGCGAGGCTGAGCAGAGAGAGACGGAATGCCCAGCCCGGCTTTACCAGAGTCACGCGCAGTCTCAGCTCTCAGGACTCTGGCTCGGCAGCGTCTCAGCAAGGAAGACCCTCAGACTCAGGCCTACTCAATGACCTCAGTCTCATGAGAGTCAGTGAACAGCAGGCTTCATTGGCACGGTGAGATGCTGCCTTGGCTCTGACACTTTACTCTTACAAATACAAGGAGTAATACAGTTGCTTTGAATGTTGCCTTTTGCATTTTTAGTTAGTCATAACCATGTTATTAGAAATGTAGAAAAGAGATGTTTGGGATAGGGTGTAATTAATAAATAAGGTTTAGACATGACTATTTTGCTCTAAATTGCAATGTCCATGAGTATTGCACAGGATTAAATAATTATCCTGGACATTTTTCTAAACTTTGCTTGTATCCATATTTGCCTACCACTGTATATAGGAAAGGGAAACAACCCAAGCCAAGTAGTGAAATCAGTGAAAGCTCATCAGGCAGCATTAAGCATGGCCTTTCCTCTGTTTCTGGCTCTTCAACGCGAGCCCCAGGCCGGCCAGGCCCACGAGGGGCTCTGGAGACTGTGGGTCGGCTCATGAAGATTGGCCGTCTGCGTAATGTGGTAGTGGTGGCTGGTGCTGGAATCAGCACGCCCAGTGGCATTCCCGATTTCAGGTGAGTTACACCCTGTCTTAAGCACTGTGGGCTACTAGCTCTGCCACACATCTTTAGCATTTTCCGAACTTTTTATGGCTACTTTGTTGTTTTAACTTTCTTATAAACTGTGGAATATACACTATTTTAAAATCAGCACATTCAATTATTGATTACAAACCAAACTGAATCCCACACCTTTTTTATTCTCTCTCAGGACACCAGGGACAGGCCTGTATGCAAACCTGGAAAAGTACAATGTTCCTTACCCTGAGGCAGTCTTTAACATTGACTACTTTTCTGATGACCCCCGTCCTTTCTTCTCATTGGCTAAGGAGTTGTACCCTGGCAGGCATCGCCCCAATTACATCCATTACTTCATCCGCATGCTGCACCAGAAAGGTCTTCTGCTTCGCATGTACACTCAGAACATCGATGGCCTGGAGAAAAGTATGTTTAAATTTGAAATGATACCAGTACATTTTTTCAAAGTTTATCAGAAGAGCAGTGATTCCTGATATGAATGACTGGAAACATAGATTGAAAAAATGATTTTTCAATTAATTTTAAATAGGCTAGTAAAAGATTTTTTTTGATCCTTCAACTTTTTTTCAATTTTGCAAGTGTGTGGTATCCCAGATGATAAGCTAGTGGAAGCTCATGGAAGTTTTGCTACAGCTTCCTGTCACCTGTGCTACACACCATTTCCTGCTGAGGAAGCCAAGGTGAGGAGCAGCAGTGCTACACTACAGCTGTTTGTGAAAGATAACTGTTGCAATTATATAACCATCTGCATATATATACTTTTGTGGCTTTTTTTTCCCCAGAAAGCCATCATGAGTGACAGTGTGCCTACGTGTTCATTTTGTTCGGCCACAGTCAAGCCAAATGTTGTGTTTTTTGGAGAAGACCTACCTGAGAAGTACTTCCAGCATGCCCAAGATTTCCCTAGAGCAGACCTGCTTATGATCATGGGCACCTCTTTAAAGGTCAACATACTGACAAATCTTCACAAAGCCTTATGTCTCTTAATCTCAGCAGTGGTTGCCAGACCTGGTCCTGGGGGTTCCCAGAACTTCACATATTTCTAGGCTTTCAATACATTAATTAACCAATTTAGGGTAAACACTAAAATGTGCAGGGCAGGGGGGCTTCTATGACCAAACCCTCATCCTGTAGATCTGCCTTTTGTGAAGTCTAGTTCCATTCAGAATGTGTATCGCAGGTTGCAGCTAATGAATCCTCAAGTCTGTGATTGGCTGGATCGGATAAAAATCGTTACTAAGCTTTGCAGGAAAGTGGATCCACTGTTGGTTTATAATTTCATTCTATATGTTTTTCCTTTTATTACTTTATTTTACAATTTTCTTGTACATTTGTTAATCGTCTAGCAGTTTTTTTGTAGTTTGTCTAGTATATTATGTTAAACTTGATTGTGTGCATGCATGCAGTTATACCTGAGGAAATAAAATAGATTCCCATGACTAGTCTAAACTTCTCCCCTTGTGTTTTATGTCTCAAGATTGAGCCGTTTGCCAGCTTGGTGAACACAGTGAAATCAACAGTCCCCCGGCTTCTCCTGAACCGGCATGCAGTGGGGCCATTTGAACGCAAGCCACTGAGGAGAGGAGACTACATGGAGCTTGGAGACCTGGTGGACTCGGTCAGAAAACTTTCAGAGATCCTGGGCTGGCACGATGAAATTCAAGACCTGATGAACAGCCATGAGAATGGGGTGCGTTGTCCTGCATGTCCGTTTAGCTGATCTAATGTGTGTATCAATAAAATGTATTTGAAATCCAGTTTTTGCTTCCAGACTGTTTCCATGGTGGTAAGCGGTGGAGCTGTCATTCCGTCATGCAGCAGCGGTGAAGAGAGCGACTCCTCAGAGACGGACAAAAGCACAGAATCATCAGTACTAAGTAACCACGTACCTCTACAATCTTTATGAAGAACACATACCATTGTAGTTCTGAACACTTTTTTAAACAATTATTGGTTAACAGTTAATACTGTATATTAATTTTAGAAAAAAAACTGTCTTTGGGACCATTTTTATTTTATCATATTAAATATTAATAAAATATATTTCATGACAGAAAAAAATGCATAAATGCATCATCTGTATCTAAAAATAAATTCTGCATTTGGTCCTCTGAGCTAGTCTGAACACAGCTCTGACGAAATGTATTAATCAAACCTAATGGCTATAATCCTTTTATATTAAATACAGGATTTTGGTCACATGGGTCTGCCGATTTGTAATAAAACAGCAGAGCATCCAAACTATTCAAAATTCAATTACACAAATGGGTCAAAGCCTAGAGCCTTAAAAGTAAAGTTGTGGTAATTTTAATACAGTGTGAGTGTGTGTGTGTGGGTTGGGTCAAGGTGTACTGGATGTTAAAGGCCCAACTCAAGGAGGACAGTTCTAAATTAGCATGGAAGGCATGACCTCCCGTGTGTGTTTGTGTTCACAGGCACTGCAACCTTTGAGCAGGGCCTCCCTCCAAAACTCTAATAAATGTCTCTGCTTAGAAACAAAGAACCCCAATATCCTGCTGCTGTGTGTGTGTGTGTGTGTGTGTTTCTTTGTGTCCGTGTGAGAGGCTGAGTGCCAATAACAAGGAAGCTGCATGGAGAAAGGCAATTTTTCTTGCCAGTGTTTGAGAGAAAACAATTATTACATTTTGCACAGTCAATTAAGTAACGATCACTGATCTCGATCTTATCAAATCTCATCTTCTGTTTGATATGAAATTACATGTTTCATGCTTATATAGGAAATCAGAACTACTGTTTAAAGGAATACTTTGGCAAAAAATGTTTTTTTTTTGGCAAGCATGGGTAACAAACACTAAATTTTAAAAACCCAAATCTTTTTCTGTAAATACAGCCTTAAGACTTCCAACCACCTGCTTAAACTGCCGAGGTTTGGCCAGATCTGATCTAATGTGTGACAAATTACAAAGAAATTCACAGCGTAGCTGAACACAGACTAAGGCTGCTCTGCGAGTATCAGCTCTGGTGTCTGAAATGGCTGCCTGTAGCAATGAAATTGTGTTCACTTTTACAGCTAACAGTAAGTCACATTCTTAAACCACATAGATTGTGGTTTTGTGGCACTTTAATGAGGACCTGGATGCAGTTTGAGTGGGTTGAGTTTTGATGCCCCCCCCAAATCCCCCAAACTATTCCTTTAAAGGATGCGGATGCGTTTGGAATGCAAATTTTGTGCTTTCCCTGTAAATGGCATGCAAGTTCATTCTTCCCTTACTGTCTATACAGATGTATGTCCTTGATATCCCAATGCTGCTGTTTTGTATGTGACATTTTACCTGTTGACATTAAAACCATTTAATAAATGAGAATTTATACCCAACAGTGGCATTTACTCAAGAATAACTGTAGCCTATATTGTGACTGTTGTTTTGACTCAATTTTACTATCTAGCCTCAACCATGCATTTCAAAATGTTATATGTACAATAAAAAGAAATTGTAATGCAACAAAGGGAAGGCAAACATCTTTCTCATTTAATTGGATGTGTTTAGTAAAATATTAAAACAAAATTGTTATACACTGTATCATACCTTTCATCATATATAATTCCTGTTTTGTTTAAACACCAAAAAGCAAATATTTCAGCAAGAATTCTCATTAACGTTATTTAAATGGTCCTCTTCTGTAGATTCTCAGCTTGTTCAAGTAAATGTCTAATGTAACTGAACCTTAAGCTGAAATACGTTTCTTCAGATATTTAAACAATTATAAAGTATCTGTAGATAATCCATAAAGGGACCATCAAAACAGTTCTTCTATTTAGTCTTTGTTGCCCCAATAGTTCCTGGACATGAAAATAATTGCCATGTGAAAACTACCACAGTCATTCAGAGACATGGTGGAAGTGAGGGGGTGCAGAATTTAAACATGTTGATTAAAGTACAATAACAATCCTGAACCTCCCTTAATCATAAATATTTGACTGTACATAATGAGCTAAATGTTAATTTATGCTGATTTAACAGAAAGCAAACAGGGGGATAAATCTTGGGCCATACAAACGTTTTGCAACATTAGAGCTTTTCACTATTCGTGTTTTCTTGTCTCAGTTTTCAGAGTTGGTTTTTGCTATAAATATAAGTAACCATTGGTAAAATGCAGCATTTGTATGTAGGACAACTCATGCTTTATGTGAAGGCTAATCATTTTGACAATCAGCCGTTTTGTCTTAAGATGTATTCATTTGCCACTTGTGGGCCTAATCAAGGCTTCGCTTATCTTATTACAGGAATTCTAAGGTGTGTACAAAAGATGGGGGGCGTGGCATAAACGCTCTGTGAAGTGTCAAAGTTGTGTACAACTCATTTCACTATACACTTATCCTGTTTGACAAAGGTATATTATTAATATGGAGTTGGAAAACACCTGCAACATAAAGGCAAAACTTGCTTCCTGATCAGGAATGGTAAACATGGTAGAGCATAAAATTTACAAAGCTTGAAACAAAAAAAAGAAATACAGGACAATGTGTACAAAAGTACAGGCTAAAAAACAGTTTAAAACAGGTTTCCAGCTAGTTTAAAAAAAAAGTCATTCCAAAGAAAAAGGACTTCAATACAAATAGAGTCTAACATAAGGCCAGAGAACAATCTGCATGAAAATCTTCACTGTTTTCAATGAAAATAAATAAAAAACACAAAAACAAACCCAGTGTCTGAAAACTGCTCTTAGGAAAATGAGGCTTCTGGATAAAACACCTGTGAGCAGAACTTCAGACATCTAATAAGTATGTGTGGCCTAAATAAGGCAGTCATAAGGCAGTCAGTATTTTACATGAATACATGAAGTAATAAACTAACTTCATGGCTCTTTTCTTGACACAAAATTACACTCTGGGCAAACGCAAACTGCACAGGAAAGTGAGGTACAATCTAATCTAAAGTAACATGGACATTTTGTTTATTTCAATGTGAAGACTGTGCTTGTAGTTGGGTCTATTCTCACAGCGACATTTGGAAATGTTTACAGCAATTAAGATGTTTCTTAAACTCACCATTTTTGTATCATAAGTAACCTTTTTACTCATGTTTAATCAATTATAGAGTTGTATGTACAAGTTACAATTTGGTGAAAAACTAGACAGCTTCCACATGTTGGGATTAATTTGAAGACAGTGTTGCTATTAAGCCTCTTACAGTGAGCAAAGAGCCCTTAGCTTCCTATGTACTGTGCCCTCCATAATTCTTAGCACTCTTATTTAATGAGTGATAAAGGCTGACTCCTTTAATAAGGAAAATATATCAAGTCAATGTCAGTGCATTAGCACAAGAATAGTCACAGGTGACTACAAAATATATTTTATTTGGAAAAAAGTGTCCTGTATTGGCATCCCGTGCCGACATCCTGTGTGCGACCCCCTGTTACCAACAGAACTGTATGCGATTTTCAACTGTTCTCCAAATTTTGCAGTCTTGGGCCTTCCTTTGGCAAAATGGTGACTTCTTATGGCGGATTTAAATGGTGATTCACATGGTGGCCCCAGGATGCTACCAAAGTCTGTAATGCTGAGGATGTTTTCTTTTACTTCTATGACCCATGTGAGTGTAGCAGCTGACAAAATAGCCTTGCATCATCTTCCAGGCTGGTTCATTATAGTTTTGTTTACATGGTCATTTTAAGTCAAGCAGCCATTTTCTTGTATCCATTCTCTGTATCCAAGGAATACTCTTGAATCCTTCCCATGGTGATGGATGGCAAAGGAACTTAAGCCATGTGTCACCTCAGGCTGATACTCCAGTGAAACAGAAAATCATTAATGACCGCTAATAATAAACACTTAGGCCAACATAGAATTAGTCAAATATGCATAATTCAATTTCTTGGGCTGCCAGTATTTGTGTGATTTTGTTAAATGACCAATGGCTGCTACTTTCATTATAAGAACTGGTGATGTGAATTTTTAAAAAGCCTTTTCAAATCATCTTTAGCAGAGGGTGCCAAGTGCAGGAGGGCACTGTAAATTTGATAGTTTTTGGAAGCTCAGATTACTTAAATACATACTACAGCTATCCAGCTGGAATTTGCTCTTCAATTTTGTGGTCCAGAATTTTATTTGTCTGACAAATATTTTATTTGTTATCTCCAACAATATAGAATAGTGAGATTTACATAAAATTACCTGACTTTCCAATGGCTGTTACATTTAAACCCACCTATTTTTGCAAGCTGCTTTCGGGCAAAATGTTCATGAATGCCAGGCTCGAGAAACAGGCTTTCATTTTAAACTATTAAAACAGTCATTTTCCTCAAATACAAATTATTTAGCAAAAACCAAAATACATTAGTTTGTGCTGCGCTTTCCCCTAAATGTATCAGGGTCTTTAAAGCCACATTATTTTAGGTCACTATATTTACAGTAGGCATTCAGTGATCACCAAAGATGACATTTGGTTCTTATATTTGACTTGTGTATGGTGTAGACATGACATTTTTGGTTAAGAGGCTTTCATCAACCACAGCATGGTTACCAAAGACACAAGGCGCTAAGATCAGTCACTTTATGTTGCCTTAACTACAGGGTGCTCCTTTAAAGATAGATACAACATGTGCTGTGCATTCAATCACTTAGTCTGATATCTGGCAATATCTCCAGCTTGCCTGGATCAACCTGACAGCTCATCATTTTAAACATTTCAGTGCACTTTAACTGCGGTAAGGAATGATTAATTGAGCAAAAACGCCTGTGACTGACCCTCTGTGCTCCTGTGTGTGCATGTGCATCTCAATAACAATAATACAAACAAAAGAACAAACTGCCTCTATAGTACAAACTGCCTCTTCATGGGACAGTTTAGATATTTGACGGTGTGAGGCTGACGTGGATTATATCAGATTTTTTTAGTAACTTTGCCCTGAGGGGCAGCAGAGGAGACCCCGCCGTGAGAGCAGAACTGGCTCCTGTTAATCAGAATCAGACTCACTGCTGGCTTCAACTCTGCATGCGCGGACAGCCTCCTCTAGGGGTGCTAGTGATCCATCCCTTCTCACACCCATTGGCTTGATCAACTGTTGCCTGTGGAGACAGAAAAAGTGCAGTCAGTAATTTTATCACATCTGCGAAGGTAACTATGAATCAGAAACAGCTCTATTTGTTTCCAAAAAAGGTATATTAATAATGCGCCAGTTCTCAATTTCTAATATTCAATATTATGATACGTTACATGGCCAAATGTCTCTTCTAATTCAACTGAAGTTAGTTTGCCATTTCAGCCATAAACACAGCACACAGTGACACAAAACAATGTTTCTCCAGAACTATGACGCAACACGAACAAAAACAAACACCACAGGACTACATCAATGCAGACATAACAAAATACAGAGATCAGGAAAGAGATTGAAAGAAAAACAAGAGCAATAATAAGATGACATTTAGTGTAGCGAACAAGCAGCTACAATACAAGCTTGAAGAAATACAGTATTATCAGATACTGTATTTTAGCAGCAGAGTTGTTAACTTTTGGTAGCCGGAGTCATTACCCTCAGCTACTTTGTGTTACATTCAGCTGCACACACACAGCTCATATCATCTCCACAGAAAACTGAATGAAGTCCACCCCCAGCAACTGAGCTGTGCAGGGGTGGAATTCTGGCATTTATATCTGATCTGATCTAAAAGTAACCATCAAGTGTCACAACCTGACCTTACTAACACTCCTGTGACTGAACACAATCAAATACTCAGTTATCTTCATTTATCTAGTGTAAAGTCTTCCCAGACAAATAGAGGGGTAGACAAGCTCCCTATTAATAATCCTGATTTCAAAACAACCTTTAAATGAGCAGGTGTCTGCAAATGTTTGGACATAGACTGCATATACTACATTAATAGGTATCAATAAAGTTAATGATGAAAGTTAAAATAATAAAGTTAATAACTTCATAATGAACTCATTCCTGAGTACTGCTACTATGCTAAGGAATATCTGACAACCCTGGTGTAACTTGTTCTAATCTGTTCTGACTTTCTTAAAATTACACCAAAGAGGCAGAAACAACATTATCAGAAAGTAACGTTATAGTATTTATGCATTTTTAATAGGTTATGATATGCTCATTTAAATGTTCTAAGGTCACAAAGTAATTCCATATTTTGTGTCATTTATGCAGAGGACACATCACATTATTGCTGATGACCATTTTGTCCCCACAACTTTTAAGAGATCAGTATATTTCATCCCTGCCTCTATTTCACACAAACATGCCCCCATCTGCAAACACAATATCCCAACCCCTACATCCCCCTCAGTTTCACAAACACGATTGCCACCCCCAACACAGTCCATAGTACTTTTCAAACCAAACTGAAACATGTGCAAATGAGAGACGTGCTAAAGGGGATGATACGGTACCAAAAGTCAATTCATTATAGCGTTTCTTGTTTTGCTGGGTCGATACTGTACAAAACTCTTATAATCTTAGTTAAAGTTCTGTGTTTCTTAAGTTCTGTTAAGATTATGTTTTGTTTAGTAATGTCTATATGTGGTGTCAAAATTAAGCAATGTGTACAAAAAGTTCAATGCCACACAACGTGAAACAATGGTGACTTGTGTAATCATTTGATGCATTTGTTGCCCTCACGTCTCATCAATGTGGTTTTTTTTTTAGACAACCAATTTGTCACCACAATCCACCTGCCCTTTGAAAGAAACCCACTGCGCCAGCCATTGTAGTAGCATTCAGCTCCTTCCTCTAAAGAGGCCTGTTGATGTGCAGGACATCTTTCTTTTCCTTCACATCCGGCCACATAAGAGCCCTTGGAATCACGGCCCTTAAAACACACACCCTGGTCCCAGCCCAGGCCCTCCCTTCCCCCAGCTTTGCAGTTTAATTACAGGATCAGTACTCATTCTAATCTCTTCAAAGCCATGGCTACTCCTCCATGCTAATCCAATTATATCTGCACTGTGTGTCACCAGTGCACCCTAAGATGATTCATCAGGGCATTATCCAATCAAAGAAAAGCATTAGATGATTTATCAGAACATTATCTAATCAAAGTTTACAAAACTCTCTTATTTACATTCCTTTGCAGTCCTCACAATGAACAGGTTAGGCACAAAAATACAGAGTTGAGGGCATTAAAAATGATATTAAGAAAAGAAAAAGTTGCAATCAGTTTGTAAACTCAGTGCTAATTCCAGCTGAGCATTCTTTAAATAAGATTGGTCTCTTTTAAAAGAAAAATCATCAAAAATCAGATTCACACAATTTTCCAAGAGCCCAACATTTTGGAGTTGAGCTGGAGTTCCGTAAATAAATCCTCAGACTTCTCTCAACCCACTCAAACTACCTCTAGCTCTTCATTAGGGTGGCACAGGCTTGTTGATGTGGTTTAAGATGCTGTATGACTTGAAAATGCTGCAAAAATGAATTTCACAACTATACATAGCCATCAGAAATACGAGGTTGGGAGAGGATTGATTCTGAATTAGATCCTCTCCATTTTTGACAGTCGTTTTTATTAAAAACTGATTTAAGCTCAGCACTCAAACTCCTTGTTGTCCGAAATGGCTGCTCGCTGCGTTTGACAGTAAGGTCATGTTCGCATGTTGGTCAGTATGTTTAGTGTCCACAACTTGGAGCTCTACTTGCTTATAAAAGTTTATAAAAACAGATGCCAAGCTGGTCAATAGGAGTACTGTAATTGTCCAGGTTTACAGTGTTATGCAGTGCCAGGAACCACATTTGTCAACACAGCTACCTAACTCAGCACAGTCTGAAGCACGTAGACTGAACAGTGATTAAACTGGCAATGAGCTTCCAATACCTGCTAGTTACATTAGCCTCCTAGCACCAATGCAAACCTAAGAAAGCAGACTGTGGACATGTCTTCAATGTATGAAGTACAATGAACATTGCACATTTTGTCAAGCCATTACTTTAATGCAGTGTCAAATTACTCCATGGTGCCAAATGTACAAACCTGCCAGACACCAAATATTCTGATTGTCATAAGTACCACGTAATAATTGGTTCCGAAGACGATGAAGTAGTGAACAGAAGTGTGAGCATGACTGTGTGTGTATGGTTGTGTTGCTGGTGAGTCAGAGTCAGTGGTAATTGGAGCGAGTCAAGCTGGGGCGGGGGGCATTCTTGTTGGGAGGTGAGTGGTCTCCTGAGCAGCCATATTGGGACACTGGTGACTGTCCATGTGCCCTCACTACACCACCTCCTTTATCCTGATGAAGAGGGGGGAAAAAAAAGAAACAACGATCCATTCTAAAAGCAGGAATCTGCCTCTTGTAGGCACACGCTGCTCATTACGAATCCATAGACGGACAATACCATTCTATAGATGTACAACAACAATGATGATGATGTCCTTTTGTGTTGGCAAACTTATTTAATACTCTCCAAATTACACATACGTACACACCAAAGCTACCTTAATTGAGCCTGTGTGTCTGTTCTCTTCTTCTCCTGGGACAATGTTTGGCAGCTCTGTTGAATACAACAAACCATGTATAAAAGAGGCACGTATATCTATTAAAAAAGAAAAAACTGAATGCACAGCACAAAGGACTGTGAGCTTGCGACCCCACTGTGTGTGCCAATTAGCTGGTAATTAATGCAGCAGGGCTGAGGTGGCGGGCTGGTGTGCTGGTGGCTTGTATTGACTCTGCTGAATGCTGCGGCGCAGAGGAAGGCCAGCTGTAAATGAGGCAGAGGCAGGCAGCGGGAGATTCCTGCCTTAATGAAGCGGTTGGTAAGGAACGCGCTCAGAGCAACGCCACTTCTCATGCTGCTGTCTCACTAGTGTCTGCTGTCAGTTGTTGGCAGAAAGGTCAACGTAAAGGTAGTCTGCTCTTACTAAAGCCACTGATGAGAACAAAGCTGAATGTAATGCACTTACTCTAGTAAAACTCTTACTTATAATATATATCTACAAAATTTGCACAAATACACGATAACTATAATACCCATAAAAGTAGCTTCCATCAGACATTGGGGCAGCTGGTAGCCTAGTGGTTAGGGCGTTCTCCCTGCGATCAGGATGTCGATTCCCAAGACCACTAGGCACCTCTGAGCAAGGTCCCGTCCCCACACACTGCACCCCAGGCGCTGTGTTCCTGGCTGCCCCCTGCTTCACTTGGTGTCCTGTTCACACACTGTGGTGTGGTGTGGCGTGTTCACGTATGACAGAATGGTCACTTTCACTTCACATTGAAATTGTGGATCACCTATTGTCAACCACAGCAGTGCTTAGGGGGCTATTAACTCACCGTGACAACTCTCCAATCATGGTGGCTAGCTGTTGAGCTTCAAATTCCTTCTGTTCCTCAGTCATGTCGTCAATAGGGTTTGGCAATGGCTCTTCTATATGGCCCGTTATCGGGTTAATACTAAAAGACACAAGTGGTGAGAAAACATACCCCAAATATGTTCAAAACGCATTTTAGCTAAAATACAAGCGCTCCCTTACTATGGCTTTGCTAACTTATACTCCTCAGTGTCTGAATCCTCATCAGCAGAGTACTCTGTCTCTCCTCTGCCCCCTGCGAGCAGGCCTCGAGCTACCAGAAGCCCTGCAGCATTGCCATAGCCCGTGTACTTCAACAGGTTATCGACTGCAAAACATTAGGCAAAAAGATGGCAAAGATGCAAACTCAGGAATTACAGGTTACAGATGATAAGATTTACTCTCTAACCTGAAGAACCAATATTTATCCACCTCCAATTAACCAAACATCTGGAAAATAGTTGTGAAGGCAATTCCTCATTCCTGCAATCAGTCACAGAGAGGTTGAAATAAGCACTCACCGCTTTCTTTGCAGAGGACAAAAAGAAACTCTGCAGACCCCTGTTTAACTCCCATGTCTACGTGAGTCATGAGACGCACTAGTTTGTTCCGGACTGTGGTTCCCACTTCAGGCCTCTCTTTCATGTCTTTTAGAGGTGGCAAAACCTGTGCATTATAATGTTATGTTAGCAGCCAATACAATTAGACACAGATGAGTATTTCCAAGACGACAGGCAGGGTGTTACACAGAATAGTGTGAAATGTACCTTCGCTTTGAGGTATCTGCGGATCTCCCTGTGGTATCGGGAACCTTCCGTCATGAGGCTCAGTACTGGCGTCAGGCCCTCTTTGTAATTGGACCCCTGAGTGTACAGAAAAACACGAGCTTTGTGTCTTTTTCCACAGCAAGAGTAATGGAGTTAGAGGCAGAGAGCTTGCTCATTTGCCCCATTCTTTAGTCTATTCCTGTTCAGTACCTTGTCTATTCTTTTCTCCATGAAGTCTACGAGCACCTGCAGAGCATCCATGTTCTTACCACCATATTCCTCAAGTCCTCCCTGTGAAGGCACGTCAATCAGGACGTCCAAGCAGCATACAGGGAGATTGCTCAGGAGGTTTATTGCATGACTGGGAGAGATTGTTGAACAAAACAGCAATTAGCACCTATGTCATCTATTTAATATTGTGCAAGCGATCACACTACAAGCAAACTTACAATGTCATTCTATAAGAGTGTATCTTTTCAGGGCTTTAAAAGTACTCATGTATATACTCATATATAAGCTAACACAGCTTTCTCACTGACTTCTAGTTATTCTCTTTTTTATGATGTTCAGAATTAATGACAATGTTCCATGCAATACTGTCCCTTTAATAACATTTTTAGAAAAATAAGCTAATTTTGCATACGCCTGAACACTTTATTTTTTCCAACACTGAGCATATCACCAAAAGAATCACAGGTTAACAATGATGCACTGAAAACTATTAGGAATTGGTTTGGGATTGGCTGTCAACAAAACATGCACATGCCTGGCCATTTTATAAAGTCAGACGAGGGGGACGAGAAACCTCACTCTGTTGCTGAGCATATTTGAATAACAAAAGCCCAGCTACCAGCGCTCAAGTCTGCTTCAGCACATTCAGACTGCTTTGTTAAAGAGGCAGAATATAGTCCGCCAAGTTGGAGAGTGGTAGAATGCATTGTGCATTTGTGTCAAGACAGCAAGACATTCCAGAGGTGTGAAAGGGCTGGTGACTGAGCCATGGGGCACACAATCAGTCAAGCCCACGTAAACAGGGTGCAAGTGAACGGGAGGGGGTCTAAATGCTATGACTTCTCTCTACAGGGCAAAGGGGTGCACCATTAATCATTTAAAGTCAAAACTCCTTCAATCACATTCAGGGCTTTGGCATTTCTTTTCAATATGTCATGAGAATTTACACCGTATTGAGACCGAGGCCTTACAATCAGAACTCAATCCATAGCCAATCTGATAAGACTGAAATGTAGTTACCTGCTTTCACATGTAACAATTCACTTCAAACTGCAAGCCTCCACACAGAGTTGCCAGAGTTAGGACCAAGCAGAGCACAAACCTGTGAGCCTCTTCTGTTTTCTCCGCTGTCTGAGCCCTCAGCATCAATATATGCCTCATTATGGCTGCAATAAGCCGCAGTTGGTGATCATTCTCCTATTGAAAGAAAGAGAACATCATTGTGAGGAAATGGTCAGCTTAAATTTTCAATATGTTCTAAACTGACTGCAGAGTACAAACGTGTAGTGCGTTACACATAAGAAGTAAATGGTTTGGGTGGAGAGACAGAAAAAAAGAAACAAGACAAAGACATTGTAACAAAGTGGGTGTTACTGGTGTCATGATGAAAGGGAAGAGAATCACACACTTCTTCTCCTCCCAGTGCATTACTAAGCAATGAGTGGACACAGAGCCTGGAGGGCATCAAGTGAGCAATGCTACTCTTTTGCTTTGAAGGGGGCAAAAGTGTTGCTTATCACTTTTCACAATGCTCAAAAAGACAATGATATTCATTAATTCATTTAGTGGTATGAATACATGAATAAGTATTTCAACAATCCTAACCTCATAATTATAATCCTAACATAGTTATGAAATGCTAGTATGTTACACAAAAAAATGTAATTACATTGTTTTTATTACTGAATTATATATTCCACACAGTTTGCATGATAGCAGCACACACAAAACATGCACAGGGGGTTACAACAGTCTTCATATACGACATCTCAATTCACTCCCACTTGTCTTCCACCGTTAGCCTTGTACTTACGGACTATGTGGGTGAAATAGTTTGGTTGCATGTGGCGGAAGAATACGCAGCAACGCAGCGAGTGAGGGAGTTTTCTTTTTTCTTTTCCTTTTTCTGTGGCTTAGTTGTGTTCTGTGTTAGGATCGGTAAGACACTTAGGCTAAGGCGGGTTTCGACGAACACCAAAATTTGGGTTAGGAACGGATGTGTGTCGCAACTCAAGGACCCCCTGTATGTGGAATATGATCTCCATGTAGAAAAGCAGCCGCCAGGCCTTAGAAAGATCATTTAATTGATAAACTCCCTGCTGCTAAGATTTGCAAAGTGATGGAAAAGCTGGCCTCTCTGCAACAGGCTGCAACTACTGATACACCAAAGAAAACTCACTGAATCAAATTTATCATTTGCTAAATTCTTTGTGTCAGAACAAACGCAAGTGTCTTTATAGCCCTTCACAAGTGAAAGTTGCCAAGAGAATTTCTCCAACAGTTTTTTAAGCAACTAGAAAGGTCTAATAAAACTTTATAAACACAAGAAGCACCATAAATGACATTAATTATTATATAGTTTACTTTTACTGTTAAAATAATGTATTCTGATGGGGCATTATACTGCAGCGGACTACATTTTCTGTTTCTGCAGTACGTTTCCAAGAGTGTGGCAAACCATTTGAGCATCAGTTTATAAATATATATATATATTTATATATATATATTTACTCAGCAAAAAAAGAAACGCCCCTTTTTCAGGACTGTGTATTTCAACAATAATGTTGTAAAAATCCAAATAACTT
>JBBPCY010000019.1:13494698-13509231 GCA_037974405.1 Brachyalestes nurse
GAGTTGGTCCCTCTTTGCAGCTGCTATATGTATATACAGTATATGTGTCTACTCCTATATTGATAAGAGCATTAAAATCAGTATGTTTAGGACTGCGATTAAAGGTGCGATTAATCGTGAGTTAACTATGGCAAACATGAGATTAATCGCAATTAAATATTTTAATCTACTGACAGCCCTAATATATATATATATATATATATTTTTTTTTTTTACAACTTCAGTATCCTGAAAGTTCAGATGAGTGTAGAAATACAACAATATAACACTTCATGGTTTCCCATAAGTATCTATAGCTCTGCTGTAGCAACAGAAAGAAAATCATTTTTGGTAACATGTGAGGTTTAGGCATGTGGCTGTGGAACTCACTGCTCACTTCTAGCAGTCTGACGTTTATCCTTCAAAGGAGCTTTTAAAATATAAGCAAGAACCATGAACGCCAGCAGAATCTTACGAACAAATGTGTTTGCAGTAGCAGCTTTAAAACTTATGTTGAAGATGTTGAATTACACACTATTATTTTGTATAACATTTCCATAAAAGATTTGTTACATCAGTTAATGTTAATCAAGTATGGAATTGTAAGACCGCCTTACAGGAAATAAACAGGATTTTTCATTTTGCTTTTACTGGATAAGAATTATTTCAGACAAAAACGGAAAGTGCCACTCTCAATCATTTTTGACCAGCGCTCTCATTTTACCACCTCAACTTTGTCCATGTTTGTCAAACAGATAATGTGTGTTATTTTGTTATTGTCTACAAAATGTTATGGACAGTTTCAAACCATCAAAGTAGTTTGTATTTCAATTTGTTATGTTAAAGTGCCATGTCATGAAAAACTAAAGGTACAAATAATCAGTAGCTGGAATAAACACACAGTGTTTGTAGCCTCAGTCTGGCTCACCTCACTGGAATACGACATGGTGATGTTGAACAGAGCTTTAAGGGCTTCCATCACCTGATCACTCTTCTCAAGTGAAATGGGTGGAACCTGGGGGTCAGGAGGTGTAACTTCATATGGTCCTGCCCAGCGCACGTCCAAGATGCGCTCCAGCACTCCAGTAAGCAGCCCCACAGCTTCCGTTTCTTTGCACAGTCCTCTGCGGATGTCTGTCCTCAAGGCAGACAGCAGGAACAGCAGGCGGAGAGAGAAGAGACCCACCTCGTGGTGCATGGAGCTGAATGAGCGCAAATGGGCACAAAGGCCATGCCCTAACTGCACATCTGCACACACCTGCTGCGCTGCCACACTGTTGAACACCACATTGCATAGACACTTGAGTGCTTCCACCACCACAAGCTCCTCTGACGCTGACTTGGCTTCCTCCAGAAGCTCTACATCACCATCCACCAGTGGGATTCGGGCCAGTCCTGCTAGAGTGAGAATTCCCTCCCGGGTGGCTACGGGTCCCAGCACACGCTTGTCACGGGACAGGATGCGCATGGTCTCCAGACAGGTGCTTTGGCACTGGGGTTGGACAGGCTGCCTGAGCACTGTGAGCAATCCCTCACACAGCTTCTGCAACAGGGGAACACAGAGGTGCAATGTGATACACTTCATAGCTTGAACAAACTTATCAAAAATAAAATAAAATAAAAGATTAAATTGACTGCAATTATAGTTACAATTAGTCCATAAAAATATTTGGTCACTGACAATGCTGACTACAAAAAAAACCTCAAAGTTCGCTTAAAAACCAAGGCACTCTATAATGTTCCATAATACACATGACATAAATAATATGTCAGGCCAAATTTCAATACACTACAGACGCAACAAGGGTAATACGACTTATCACAGAGACTGAACTTTGAATTATGATGAAGCTGTAACAGGGACAAAGAGAGGAAATGGCAGAAAGCACAATGGTTTAATGTGTTCATTAACTGATACACACCTTACAGTCGATACATAAATCAGAGAACGAAATACAGCACTAAATGCAGTAAACAAAATGCACAAATGTCTTAATTTCACTTTGTTCATTTTATACTCACTATCCGAGCATCCTCTTCTTTACAGTCAAAGGCAAATGTCCTACTGTTCTGAAAGACAATTTGAAAGCAATCTCAAACGACACAGAATAAACGCAGAAGCTTGTGTATGGGACGTGTGACCATTACACCCAACAGGGACTTTAATGACACTGCATTCCGATACATAGACTTTCATATGGAGTTGGGCCCTCTTTACAGCTGCTATAATGGTTCTGCCCCCCCATTCTCTGGACTCTGAGAGTAACCTGTTTTTCTATAACAAACTTAGAAAACAAGTTATATCGATATAACTTATTTTCTATTATATATTCTATTATATATTTCTATAGATAAAATGTGAATGCCCTGGCAGTGGCAAATAGCTTTGGCTTTATATTTGATTTGATTACATTAATGTTTAAGTTGAGATTTACAAGAAATATTTGAACTGCGCCTGTGTAACTGTGTTAAAGAGAACACTGCTGCTAAAAAGCTCCTTTCTTTAAAGTGTCTGCAAACCAAATGTTCATGCACTTTTGTTCATACAGTAGTACTTTAAAAACAAAAGAGTGCAATACACTACTTTTGAATCAATTATTAAATTTTGCGTACAACAATACTATATTATATATGTTTACATATATATTTACACAAATGCTGGGCAACGATTCCAATTTTTTATCGTTCCCCAGCATTAGTATAAATTTATATGTAAGCATATACAGTATATATTAAATGTAACATTACATAAGGTAAATTACTACTTTCAGTTTTTACAGATCCAGTCTCTTAAATGTCCTCCTAGATTCTGAACTGATTGATGGATATTGTCTAATTATGTTTACCTTATAGTTTTCCTTTTTATTTGTACCTATTTGTTTTATTCTTTTTAATTTTCAACATTCTTTAATTACCTGCAAAACACTCTGAGAGGTGCTTTTGACAACTATTATATAAACAAAGGCATTTATAAAGCACTGCAATATTCAATACATTCTAAAGTTAGTTAGATTATCTAAAGCAGAATGCATGTTTCCTTTTGGGCAAAACTGTTTCACACGTTTGGGAAAAAAAGAATCTCAATACAGTCAAAACAGCACTACTGGTGGACACCTGCAAACTTGGCAGGCTGCTTCAAGAAGAGACAATTAAGTTACTGCACTTACAAGAGGGCAAATAAATAATTTAAGATAATAGAAAACTGACACCTTCTAGAATGGGCTATTATTACTCTTTTACACTATGTAACACTCAAGGTAAACAGCTGCAATTTACTCATTCAGTTTACCAAGTAAATCGCAGTAACGTCAACATCTACCTTTAACATTAGCTAGCAAGCCTGCTAGGCTAGTGAGTAGCCAGATAACATTATATGTAAGCTATCCTGCAAAATAAAGAATTCAGTTGCAGACGTTTGCCTGAACTCCAGAAAAAGCAGCGTCCAATGAAATTAAACACCACATTTTCACTGCCTTTGTTTTAGTGAGGCTGTCATCATTCAGTTTCAAGCTAGCTTGTAGCTAGCTAGCTATCAAGCCTGCTAGTTAGCAGCATCCAGGAACTCACCTCTGTGTTGTATTTCTGCAAACGTCTCTTAATTTCGTCTTCGTTTCCGAGTTCGATCTGGGTTAAAATGTCACTCAGCTCCATGTTTGGATGCTGTACACATCAGCTCGCAGCTAAGATATCTAGAAGGAGAAATCTGGAGCAGTTTGTGTCTGAGGCTCTTTGGCTTCATATGTCTCAACTTCAGACAGACGTCACAAGTGCTGCGTCACAGCTCTCTCTGGAGACTCAGGGTCTCAGTAGAAAAAAAAAACTCCCCACAAAACAGCTGGTTTTCTTTTGCTACAATCACTTAGTTTCTGCCCCTGAGTTTCAGCAGAACTAAACAGGACAGGGAAGTGTAGATTAGATTACAGATTAATCTGTAAAAAGTCCCCTAATTGATCTCCTGCAGTTCACCCTGCTTACGCAGTATTGGTTTTTCAGGTTTGGGCTAAGCTCCTTACTTCCAGTGAAGGGCGATCTTAATGTTTCAGCATAACTTTACCACGACATTTTTACCAACACCATGCTTCCAGCATTACCCAGTGCACAAAGCAAGATCCATAAAGACATGGTTGGATGAGTTCAGTGTGGAAGAACATGACTGGCCCACAACCCCATCCAACACCTTTGGGATGAACTGGATCAACTGGGGGGGACCAACTCCATATTAAAATCTATGCATTTGAATTCAATTAAAGTCTTTGTTGGCATAATGGTCAGTCGTTCCAATACTTTTGTCCGTATAGCACAGTTGCACTGGAGCTTACAGGATATTGTAGCTAACAAGTGCTATGTTGGACACAAAACAGAATGTTTCATAATTTGTAGAAAAATTAATTATAGTAAATAATGCTATTACAGTGAAAGTTATAGTAAATAGAGATACTGATGCATGAATTTATTCCCAAAAATTTTGTTGCAATCCTTACCTGCCAACAAGTAATTAACATATGGAACATTTTCAGCATGCAGGACATCTTCAAGCCTGCTGGAAAGAGTCTCAGGTGGCACCTCGTGAGACTCCTTGAGAGAATATCAATTGCAGATAAAATGGCATTAAGGAACAGGGGTAGCTAGAGCAAAAATAAGAAAGATTTGATTTCTTTAAAACGTCAGCTGCATAATTCCATATCTGCTATTTTATGCTTTTAACATGTTGACTGATTTTATAAAATGTGCATTTTTTGAGCAGGTGCAGCTTGATGTTTGTCTTGTATGTGATATGGGCTTCTATGATAATGGCTTTGTAGATCAAGTGCAGTAACTTTGTAAATATTAGAAAAATCTTTTTTAGCTGCTCAGTTATGCTTGGAGTGAAGAGAGAAACTGTGTGCATTTGATTTTTAGGTGATGACTGTGGTCTGTGTTGGGTTGGTGCCCCGCCTAGTGTGAGCCCCTGCCTCGTGCCCGTTGGCCTCGGGATAGGCTCCGGTACCCGCAACCCCAGTGAGGATTAAGCAGTTACAGAAAATGAATGAATGACTGTGGCCTGGAGGGCCTTGTGGGCATGTTACTGCAATATAAAACAAATCCTTTCGAAAACTGAACATTGCATTTTATTGTACCTTCATTGCTGATTGTACACTGAACCCCATCTTTAGCAAAGATATTTATCTATGATACTGCTATATATTAGCAAGTCTGCTGTACAACTGTGCAAACCTCAGTTCTGATGCAGTGCGAGGCAATTTTCAGTAACTCTACAGAAGAAGGGCTTGCTGTGAAAGCGTGAAAGTCCAAAGGTTAAAGGTTATGGGAGGTGCATTAACATCTCATCAGCAGGGGGTAGAGGCAATAGAAGCCTAATTCTTTCCACACTGTGGTCCTCTTGGTTCTGTTCGTGAGCTCCTACCCGAGGGTGGGGACGGGATACGAGGCCAGTTCAGAGGAATTGAATGGATTTGTTTTTTTTTCCTCAACATCAAAAGTGCGCAGGGATCGGTCCTTAAAAATGACGTAACATTACAAACACGCAGCGAGAGCCACGGCAGGGGGAATTTGACCAGATCCACTTCTTGTTTACACTTTCTTCTTTCTCTCGGAAAATTACTGAAGTGTAATGTTGCAAGCATTTTAATGCAAGACCGGCCAACTGCCATTATTCAATTCACGTTCACAGTACATTAAGAAAGCAAAATTTTTGAGGCCATTTTTACGTCTAGTGCTTAGTTCTGTTCATCCCACTGGTTATTCAAGCATGACTGATTTTCAGTTTGTCCTATAGTACTAGTTGAACTGACTGAACTAATTGGATCAGGTCATCTTAGGGGAAATCCACAAAATAAAAAGCTTAGCTGAAAACACAATAAAGAGAAGTCATCATTCAACTGGCAAATAATCAGATTCAGTACTAGGTTTTAAAAATTCTTTATGTGGCAACAAATAATTCCACATATATCATTTACACTGTAACAGCTGTCACCACAGAAGTTACTGAATGTTTTTATTTACAAGAGAAAGTGGCTTAAGATAAAGGTTACATTTTTATATCCTTTCTTTTTTTATTTCTACCCATAGGGTAATAGGTCCACAGTACCCTCGAGTGCATTTAAAAACACACAAACCTAGGTTAACACTCTTTTCTCTCTCTCTCTCTCTCTCTCTCACACACTCTATTCATAGAAATGCAACTTACAGTACAAACATATATAACAAAGCAAAGGGGCACCATGTTACAAAGCTACAGGAAAATGTTTAGAGTTAAGCTCTCTCACAATTACGGCAACAGAGCCTATAACACAAAGCACAAAGCAAATCTGCTGACGCACCGCAGTCAACACACTTCAAGAAATGTTTTGTCAGTTTGCCAGATCTCATATGCAGTTGCGGACCCAACAAATGGATGTGATTTAATTCAGTAGTAAACTCCCTTCCTTTGACGTCTATGTCCTGGCAATGGGCCAAGATGCCTTACGCAGGGAGCGATCATTTACATTTTTCCTGGTTCTTTTATGGTCTCACATGGCCCTCACATGCCAGAAAAGCAGCAAGCACAAGCGCTAACGCTGATAAAACAGTGAGGAAAAAAAAAGTCTGGCATGACAATAAAAGGCTGCTTTTACGTCAAGCAGCAAGTCCAGGGTAAACAAAGACACGTGATTTACTTTCAGATATCAGTAATCAGAATGTTTATGTGGTGGAACTGTGAGAGAGGGCTGTGAAATGGGAAAAATGGGAAAACTGGGAGGAAAATAAAAGGCACAACGAGGTTTCAGCTACACTCATCATCTCACAATGATTCTGCTTTAAGATGACGAGTTTGACCGGCAGCTCCCACAGCAGACACTTTTTCTCCCAGTCCAACTCACTCCTCCACTGACCCAGCATCTGTTGGATGGATGATACTGAGAGTTCCTGGCCTTGCTGGAGAGCTTTGCTTCTGCACACACCTGCTAATGCACTCACTAGTTTTTGTGGCTTTTCTCGATGGACGAAGACAGCTATTTTGCCCACCCTGTGGCAGCCTCTCCGTTAATGTAGGCAAAGCCAGGAAAGTGTTGTGCATGTTCGTATTCTGAGTTCCTGCGTGGTGCCAAAGGGGAGTACATGTCCCCTGTGGAGGCGTAGCGCGATGAGTGCATAGAGGGGCTGGAGTAGCAGCTATTAGCTGTGGGGACTTCCGGCCAGCGGGGGGTCACAGCAGTCGAGTGCAGCCGAGGACTCCCACTCATAAGACACGGATCCATGCGTGACATCTGGCTGTTAAGTGGGTACTGCAAATGAAAGAGAAAAATCACAGTCAGGCAACAGAAGTGTTTTAAAAACTGTTTGTGACAAGCTAAAAGAAAAGCAATAAAACTATAATCTGAATCATGCAATAATGCAATGTGAGGATCAGTTTCAGAGAATAAGACGCCATGAACAAGTTACTTGACTCTGTGTACCACTCTTTGTGAAACATCGATTATGATACCATGTTTATTTCCAGAATTAGGCTAATGTGGAATTTATCCAGTTGTGATAATACTAAAAATACTATTGCAAGAACAGCATTTGAAACCCCTCTATTTTGTGTTGCCATGGGTGATCCAAATGATCATAAACAAAAGTCAAACATGTCAACATTTGACATCTTTCAATACTAAAACTGCGTACTGTCCTCAAAGAGGAAACCAGTAATAGTGTTCCATTTGTATCGTCTCAGTCTGAGTGATCCTTTCAGACAAAGCATAGACACTGTGCCCATTTTAGGAACGGGTGGACAAGTGGAAGTAAAAATCTATCTGTCCCCTCTAAATAGAAACGGTACACAGTCAATACCATTATGAAGGACCACAGGACGGAAAAAAAAGTCAGCCGGGGTCAGAGACCAAGATGTGTAGCTTAGTGACCTCTTGTTCAGCCAGAGAAAAGCGACCATTGAATAACAATATTTTAATAAACACGTTATCCGCCTGGATTCCCGGTCTGTGGCTGAGCTGTCTGAAGAAGCCATTGAGTGTTGGGCAGAGGAGTGCTGAGTGGGGGTCTGTCTGGGCTCTGGCCAGGCCATCTTTCAGTGCTTGCATCCGCTGTGTTGAGAGGAATTCCGCACCGGCCGCTTCAACAGCACAGAGACCCAGCTGATCTCCCATTACAAAAGCAAGCCAGGCCAGGCTAGACCAGAGAGCTCTTGACAGGAAATTACCACCACGCCTGCTTTGGCTTACAATATATGACGGCACCGACCTACTAGCCTCTTTCCTTTGATAGAACAATTTAGTTGAACCACTTCCATTCCATCTGTTAGGCTTTCTTCAAAGAATCCTTTATTCACCATTGATCTGTTTTGTCTAAGTTCCTAGCCCCCTTCTAGCTTAGTTAAGCAGAGAAACATCTCACTTCACACTCTCTCACCATGCCATGTTCAGACATATCAATACATGATTTAACATGACCATGTGAATGGAACACTGTTGCTTTATCCACTGTATACTCGTTTTAATGTGGATTATCTAATTACACGTGGTAGAGCATGTGTAGAATCATTAGTAGTCTAATCAATTAACCTTTATTTTTAATTACTTGCTCAGAAACATTCCTGTAAAGAAAGAGCATACAGTAACTGAGCACTGACTGAAATGACAAGCAGTTCGCCCATAGGCTAAGCTCATTGTTGGTGGAGGCAGAAAACTGCTCCCTAACCATGGAGCGCTCCGCATTACACATAGTTCAGCGTTTCACATGCTAATGATACGCAATGTGCCGTTTGCCATTCAAATTCATATTAGCATTCTTGTCTGAGTTACGGCCTTGTAAAATGCTGTTAAAGAGCCAAGAGGTGAATACACATCCATTTCAATGAATGGGAATAAACAATCATTCACATCTATTATGAAGCACTTCAATTCATTAAGCTTGCATAAAGATGCATATTGGACCAAACAAAGCATGACATCACCCGATTTTACAACCCTATCAGATTACAGGTGAAATTTGTGTATCTAAGCTGATAAACAATACATGTACCTTTACGGTTACATTTATGGCATTTAGCGGTGGCATAGATAAAGTAGTGAACCCTGTGTGAATGCTGGGAACACTGAGAAGTGCTGACCTGTGCAGAGGAACGGTGGTAAGAGGAGTAGTGTAGGGGGGTGTGGAGGCCTGGCTCGTGGGGCAAACTTGAGTACTGGCTCTGGATGGCATGATGCTGGTTTGTATAGCTGCCGTAGTTGTAGCTGCCCGTGTATCTGAGAAAAGAGTATTACACACATTTAGACCAGACAAAATTTAGAAATTATATCAGCTTCTGACACACCTCAAAAAGGGCCTTACCCGTGTTCATCTCTGTGTGGGTAGACTGGCATCCGGTGGCCAGATGAGGTAGGGTGCACCGGTGGGCCGCTTCGCATGCAGGACAACTGGGCTCCGCCCTCAGAGGGGCTACCTCCTGACGTTGTCACTGTGTACGTAAGGGACCAGGTATATGACTGAACAGCTCCTGGCACAAAACACGCACACATACAGAATACGCATTGTTTTGTTGTAGACATCATATCAGCTTCCTCTAAAATAAATAAAAGATGTAACTAATCCAGGATAAAAAAAGCTTTCCAGGTCAGCAAGCAGACAATTAACCCATTAAATAGGATGCCTACTATTCACTTACGGTACTGATCTTAGAACGTATTAACCCTTATAAGGTCTTCGGGTCTGTGGGACCCATTTTCAGTTTTCAGCTTAAGAAAAATGAGTAGCATTTCTATTCATAAATGGGATGAAGTAAACATCTGCTGAGAATTTTAACAAAAAAAAGTTTGAATATGTTGAATTAAAAGCTCCAAAATGCAATGGGTCCACCAGACCCAGCAGGACTCCCTGTGTAACCAAAACACGAAGACCCTAGTAGGGTAAAAATCATTTGTGGACTAATATAAGATAACTGAACTCTAGGCGTCTTATTTAGGTATTAACCTGAACATGTATTATTAAGTAACTGCAATTTATTATTCGGTAACTATACCAAAAGTAATATGCGAGTATATTTATGGAATGAGTAATTGCCCCACATGCAAATCCTTAGAATAAGATATTGTTGGGCCTCCACATACCTGTGGTAACAGACACACCAGTGTACTCGGGAGACTGGGCTGAACTAGGTGAGGTGGTGGGCAGTACTTCCATTGAGTGCACAGACTTGGCAGGAGAGTAGGGTGACATTGCGGTGGAGGTGTTCTCTGTCAGCACCATGTCCTCACTGTTTTCTGCTGTAGGGAAGCAAGGCTGGACATCTCAGCACTCAGCGTAGTTTCCTTTAATTCACAGATTTTGTCCTGGATGTAACTGTCACTCAACCTGCTTGTTGACTCACCTGTGCTGCCCTCACCCTTCATGGCCCTCATCAGCTCATTGGCTTTCTCCTGACAGTGCAGAGACTCCAACATGTACAGCACATAGTCATCAAACATCAGGTGGATCAGGTGGAATGAACCTACACACACACAGGAAAGGGCACATATGTTGTTCATTCTGGTCTTATGTGTAATCACTTTCTGTACTAGACCGTAGAGAAGGGAGAACTGTACATAAATAAATGTGTCTGTAAAGCTAACAATGCTTCCTGTGAGCTTTAAACTGCATGGCACTGTCAAGCAAACACACCAACATTATTTAGTTTTTTATTAGTTTTGTGGATCACTAAACTTTGCAACAAATTCTGCAAGTAAGTACTTATTAGGCTCTGAATGGGTGTTGGGGGAGTCTGGGAAGAGCGTGACACAATCCTCACTTTGTACAACCAGCTCCAGTCATTCTGTGCATTATAAACCCTCAGGCTATTCAGAACCCAAGGTGCAATACTGCCCACTCATAAAATGGGAAGCAGGAGGAAATACTTGTGAGGGGGGGTAGCTTTTGTTAATTAGCTGTTTTTGTACAGAGAGCTGCATTATCAAAACACTGCAACCAGCTGTGTCTTTGATATTCACAGACAGGGCTGAGGAGGAGGGGGTCTTCACCTCTTTTTATGGCCCCTCTTTCAGCAACTCCGCCATAGACAGCAAACCACTGTTAACCAAGACTTAGCAAGGTAGCCATCTTGGTACAAAGCTTAGGATGTGGATTGGGATGTGTTTTGGTCAGGAATATAGGTTGGACCTCAGGTTGTTTAAGGAAATGTTAAAGCTATGACTTCAAACCAACTAAGAAAGAACAACGTTTTACTCACTACATTAAAAAAAACTTTACCTCTCATGATACACTTCATAACCCTCAAAGTCAGAACTCTATGGCAACACTCTTAAGATCAATAATCCTTAAAAATATGTTGACTTTATACACTTGATCTTTGGTATAGATCTTCTAATTAGGGAAAATACAAACTTGACATGAAAGCAATTCAGACTGTGCACTCACAATTAAATTCCTCTTCACACACCATAGATGCAAAAAGTGTGTAAGTATGTCCATGCATACTGCTCTCTGATTGGATGAACATTCTGGTCCTTGCAGACTTACCGAAACTGGGGGCACTATGCAACGTCATGTCCCGAATCACTCTGGTCCCAAAACATGACCACATGAGGAGGAACTGCTGGGCGACCTTCTTCAGGCACCCGGGTCTCTTCCCTGCCACCTAAAGGGAACATTACCATGAGAAAAGCTTGGGGGTGGGGCACAGAGGCCCTAACCTTTGGGTCCAAGCTGGAGTCTAACCCCCAGGAACGAAAAACATGTCAACAAGTCAACTATTTGATTTGCCCCTCGGGACACACCCTCTCATTGAACTATTGTTTGCTGGGCTGTGGATGTTCCCATGGCGACCAAATTTTTACAAGCCTATATCTGTAGTATAATAGCTGCAAATACAGGACATGAAGACATCATTAAGTTGGGGAATTGCTTCACAAATGACTTAACATAAGCATATTACGAAAGTGAAGGTATTTAGGATTATGTTTCACATTTTGGCAGTACCGTGGTATTTTTAGTTTTGTTTTGATAAAGACCTCAAAAAGAGCTCATTCTGATGAATAGTAGATGCAAGTAAATTTATTGTGAATGAATGTGAATTAAACTACTGAACAGGTTCATCTGTCACAGGTCCCAGTGTGATTTCTTTTTAAATTACAATGTAATTACAAGTAAACAGGGAACAAAGTTTGTTTTTTTCAAAAGAAATTAATATACTTTTGAACTGACCCTTACAACACATCTGTCCACCATAGAGTCCAGCCATTCAATGTATGCTTCAATGGGGGACTGATCCTCAAGCAGCCGGTCAAACTCCTGATATACTGAAGAAAGAATGATATAAGAGAGGGAACTAAATGAAACAAAAAAAAAAACGGGTGTCTATGTGCTGCGTTTCCAGACACAGGTTAGGCTAGATCGTGAATTTATACTTTTTCCTGTATTTAGATGCAAAAATAATGCAAAATACTGTGCCTCAGAGTAAGTTTCATTTTCATGAAAGTCTGCAGAAATTGCTCCCCTGAAATGAGTTTGAAATGCTCCTCATGCTGTCAAGGGTTAACCCCTCAGCAGCCATAATTAAGTTTGTCTTTTAACCGTGGGAATAAATGAACATGTGAGTGACATAATGTGACCATTCTATCATATGTGAACACACCACAGCACACAATGTGAACAGCACGAAATTCTTCCTCTGCATTTAACCCATTCACCAGATGAAGCAGTGGGCAGCCAGGAACACAGCGCCCGGGGAGCAGTGTGTGGGGACGGTACTTTGCTCAAGGGAACCTCAAAGGTGCTTAGAAGTCTTGGGAGTCAAACCCGCAATTTTCTGATCGCAGGGCGAAAGCCCTAACTACTAGCTGCCCCGATGTTGATTAAATATCAATATGCATGTCTTCCCATAGATCAAAATACTCTTTGCCAAATATCTTTCACTACAATAATAACAATTACAAAATGCGTCTACATGTAAACATATCCGTCCAGTCAAATCTGTTTAAAGGTCTGGAGCTCAAGATCCAGATCTGCAACAAGTCACTATCACATGGTAGAGCCAACTGAGTGCTGCCTTCCAAAGAGTTGCCATTAGAGGTTATCTACTGTTATCTGTCACAGTAAACAGACAAAATTGTACTTGCGTATATATAGGAGTAGCTTCCATCAAATCTGCTCCAGGAAAAGTTTATTGTTGCTGTAATTTCAAAATCTTCTAACAATATTTTCTTTTTTCTCCATTTGAAAATGACAGCATCTTCGTATATACAGTATTAGAGTTAAAAAGGATTTAACTTCTCTTAAGTTACCCTTTCAGATACAAGATTGTGTTATGACAGTGATGCAAGTACACAAGCATACTGGGTGGGTGTAATTTCTAAAATTCAGGTACATAAGCACATGTATTGTGACTCACATTGAATGATGAGCCTTCGCTGGTCCTCCTGTGAATCCTCCATTGTGTAAAGTGTCTGCTTAGTGATACTATTCAGATCTACATTACGCCAGTCCTCCAGCATCTGAAAGGTGATGTCTGCACTGTGGATCACTGTCCGTGATGCCTTCAGGAACACAGAGTGGGAACAAACTGCTTATATTGAAAACGTATAGTACAGTAAATTGAAATGCCTGGGAAGAAAAAAAAAACATTGTTTTTATAAAACTGAATTTGTATAAATTACATTTTCTCTCACCTGGCAAAGATGATTTAGGGACGTCTGCCGTTTGAGTATCTGGGAAAATCTTCTTGACACTGACGAGAGAAGAGTTAACAATTTGTTTCACATGGTCTTGGGAGACTGTAGCAATCCAAACTCAAATGAAATCGGCAAGGACAAGACATACGCTCAAACTTAATGTTGCGCAGATTCTCTGGCAGATCGTGCAGAGCCATCTTCAGCCATTCATCCAGCTGTTTAGCAAATTTCCTAATGACCTGAGTCAGGCTACAAGAAAAAATGATCAAGTGAGATCATTGTAAACATGTATAGAAGTGATGGACATGCCAAAACAGAACAAACATGTCTAGGCAAAAGAATGATTGTTAGTGATGATCTCACATACAGTAGGGACTTCTGCATAACTGATCTCATATTGTAGGTCATCGAGCACCAACTACAGTATCTAAGATTTTAAAAGAATCTAAGAATGAAAAGAATTGCTTTTCATTTTTGCTTTTAGCTGATTCAAACAACTGACTGTCACCTCTCCAAAAAGATTTCTAACAGGTCTGAATCAATACTACATGCTTTACACATGTGATGTCCTTGTTACTGCTACTGGTACAAGCAATTGAAGAAGGGCAGAATCGACAGAAACCCTATAAAAATGAATGGAGTGATGGGCTAATGTAAGATGGATTAGCTAAGTCTGGTATTTGAACGCAATAATACGTCTGCACATGCAGAATGTTCAGTTTGTTAAGATATTTAGGAAGTCAAGTACAGTATACTCTTAGGACGGGGTGTCAAACTCCAGTCTTGGAGGGCCGTGGTCCAGCACGTTTTGATTATTTTCCTGCTCAGAAACACCTGGTTCACCTCGCCAGTTAATTGTCAGGTTTAGTGAATGTGTTCGCATAGGAGAGCCATCAAACTGTGCTGGACACCGG
>JBBPCY010000019.1:13509632-13585702 GCA_037974405.1 Brachyalestes nurse
CTGGAGGGCCGTGGTCCAGCACGGTTTGATTATTTTCCTGCTCAGAAACACCTGGTTCACCTCGCCAGTCAATTGTCAGGTTTAGTGAATGTGTTTGAGTAGGAGAGCCATCAAACTGTGCTGGACACCGGCCCTCCAGGACCGGAGTTTGACACCCCTGCTGTAGAAAGATTGCACAACACAAAGGCACAGCACATCCAAAGATGTTTCCATGCTTTTGCCTTTTGATTTTCAGGAGGACGGAGGTCAACAAACTGGCACTCACCTATCAGGCAGGGCCTGCAGCACAGTGGGCATGAGGACTCCTGAGATGGCTTTGTAGAGTATGGAGTCACACACCCCTACAATATTCACTACAGTGGAGGAACCCAAGACAGGCAGCATGTGTGGAGGCATGCCTTGCCAAAAGTGCAACAAAAAGCTCTGGACCTGTACACACAAATAGCACATGTGCGCAAATGCAAACACATACACACACACACACACACATGCACACACACACAGACAGACAGCAGGGGGCAGATTATTAATATATAATCCACACTGTTGGAACACATATTAAACAATTGAAGACTGTAGGGGGGAGTGATAAAAGACCATTGAAGGCAACATTTACTTTGTTTATGGTTTATGAGTCAAACATATTCAGCTGCCCCAATTAATGAAAACAAAAATCCACGAGATGTGTTTCAAAGCATTATTTGTAGCCAGCTCAAAGAAACGGTAGACTGTAGCAAAGCATGAAAGGAACAAACCTCATCAAAGTTAGCTCGTATGACAGTGTCCAGTATCCTCTGGCAGTGAGTTCTGTACATCATTATAAACGTTGAAACCTGAGAAAGAAAAGATGCTATTTAAATGAGGCTTTCTGGCATGTAAATGCCTTACGTTTTGTGACGGTTCCGCCTTGAAAAGTTTAAAGGGTGTAAGACCAAAAACAAAACACAAAATAAATAGCAAATAAAACACTTTTACCAATAATGCTGGACACAAGACTTAGCCAAAAGCATTGTGTAAAAAGTGGCTTTTGGACACCAGCAGCTCACAAACCCTTTAAAATTACAGCTGCCTTTTTAAAGTGGGACAGCTAGTGCCTGTACTTTGTTGCGTTTGAGATCTTATTATCTACTCAAAAGATTAAGAGTTCGCTAGGACCCGGAATATAAATCCTCGGATCCTTGTTTAAATCCAGGCCAGGGAAGGTGCAGGGGGCAGATGAAAAGGGGAGCTGGAGGGGTGGGTGGTGAAGAGAAGAGGGGGTGAGTGGCTGGCTGAAGAAAAGTGTAGTCACTGAAAGTTTTAGGGCTCTGTTTACCTTCTCCTCTGGCAGACCAGCAGGCAGATTTAGGTCTTTGACATTTGGAAAGTCTGGCAGCAGAGTGCCCAGTTTGGAGCGGGGTGAATACGCCACTGTCTGCTTGGTGACCTCTTTCTTGCCCGTTTCATTCACCCAGGCCGCGCCTTTCTTAGAGTACATAACATCGTAGTACTGAGAGGTCTCCTTTACTGCTATGCCATAATAATGGTACCTGAGAAAGAGAGATGGAATTAAGAAGCAAGAAAGCTTTTATAACAAAAAACGGCGTGACCCTAAAACCTGGGGTACATTTATACTGGCACAAATGTTCTACACAGAAAGCATTTGAGGGCTGATTTGCAGACACATATTAATCTAAATTTACAGTGGTATGCAAAGGTTTGGGTGTTCCTGGTCTAATTAAATGTTTTACAGAGTGCTATTGAATTCAAAATCACTTTTTACTTCTGAGTTTCACATTGCTAAAATTCTGAATATTTTCTTAATTATCATATCATTTTTTCAGCACATAAAACAAAGTAAATAAGAAATCTGTAAAATATGCAGGAAAATGCAAAGAATTTTGTTTATTTAAATGTTTGTTCCTTGTAGAAGACATATCAACTTTTTTTTTAATCAACAAAACAATATATTTGACTGAAGGTGTTCAAAAGTTTGGAATCAGTTATCCGTCAGTCTCTCACTGACAATTAAGAAAATGATCACAAGGCACAGAAGTAATGTTCCAGCATCCTACAGTATCTGAAACACCAGTAAAAAATTCCACTTACTTTGATTGGCCCCTGGTTCCCAGTCTTCGTGTGGTTAACTGAGGGAACTGTTGTCTTATTATCTGTCCAGGAAAGGCAACAAGAAAGAATGAATGATAGATCATACCTTGCTTTCCTTTCTCATTTGGCAATGACCTGAATTTTGCTTGTCTTAGATTATTGAAGGATATGTACTGGACACTTGCGCTCAAAAGGAGGAGAGGATGCAACATGCTGTCATGTGAGAAAGGCCTTCGCCCTTTATTTACCATTGAAGTTCTTACCAGTTGCCACATTTTCAAAATTCATATCCAACAGCCCTTTCTTTCCATCTTTTTCATTTTCCTGTGTCTCTCTCTGTCTGTCTCTCTCTCTGTTCTGTTTTTGTCCATGAGATTGGCTCCTTGGTCCAGCTCCCGGTGCAAAAACTTTAGCAAACAGTGGAGCTCTCCATTGTGTGGGATGAAAAAAGAGGCCAAGCTGTGAAGTTTCTGTCAGGCTCGGCTTGATAAATGAGCAGACAGGGAGGCAGCCCCAGCTCTCTCTCTCTTTTTTGTCCCGAATCAATGAAGCCTTCCTAAAGGACACCCCACGCTGCTCCAGCCACTGATCTAACATTCCGCAACATCTCACCCTTCCAAATTTCCTTTAATTACACATTAATCCAGGCCCCCTCTCTTTTTCAATATCCTCGGACAGGAGCTGGGGAGGGGGGCAGGGATGTCAGGTGGTGGCACTGTGAGGAGGTGTTCGGAGGGGTTGTGGGAACAAGGGGAAGCATGTCTGTAGTTTTAGATTGTCTGTTCAAAAGTGTGCGAAAGACCACTGGCTATGGCTTTGTAGCATCTCCAACAAATGCTCACTGATTTTGCTAATTATGTCCATGTATGTATTTATGCTATTGCAATATCAGATGCCTGTAAAAAAAATCACTGTGACTAAAAAAGTAGCTGTGTCGTTTAGAATAGGTTATGAGAACACAAGGGCTTACCTTCCCAAAGCTGGCGGCATTGACAGGCTGAGAGTCATGCTTCTCACAGAAGTCTAGGTAGTGCATGTAAAGTGCACTGCGAGGGATACACACACCCTCAGCGATCTCGTAATTCTCCTCCAGCCTGCCGGAAAAAATATATATATATTACAGATGAAACATTTAACAGAACACAAGTTCTTTTCAAGCCAAAACAATTGCAAAAAAGATTCAAAAGATGCGACATGTTTTCAAATTAAACACATACACTGCTCCTTTCCGCATAATTGTGGTATTAATTACTATTAAGTTATTTTGGAAAGTTTTATTTTACTGTTGTCTTTTCATATTGTTTCTATTGCTTTGAAAATACATCTCATATCCAAATAAAACTTACATTTGGAAAAAATTGATGTTATTTGTTTCCAAACACAAGCATGATCTATCCCTGTGTTATAAGAATGGTATACAGAATTGTAAAAAATGTGAATAGAAATTTAAATTCTTTTAGATTATTTTCATACATATTGTCTGACATATCTAATATTTTCTTTGTAATCCAATAACAGTGAAAATCTACTGTATGTCGCAAAATATCCACCATAAATAGAGTGCCAAAATAACAGCAATGTTCATTTTATATGGTGTAAAGAACTTCTGACCAAATGCAGATTCTCTTTTTTTTGGCATCAAACTGCTTATCAGTCAGTTCTGACACACTAAAACAAGTCATGATCTGTGAGGTTTAATGTTATTTCTTGTATTACATGATAAATAGCTTGTGAGCTTTAAACATCGTCCTCACGCCGCCACAACTAAAGTAAGAATGTTCAACCCTGTTGTTTACAAACGAAAAAAGAGTAAAGAAACCTACAGAAGCTGGGTTACAGAATAGCCGCAACTCTGCAACTGTTACAATAAATAAAATTGCATGCTTTTGTTTTAAATTGACAGAATGTGCTTTTAAAATATCTGATACACTGCTAGAACTATCATCTCTTGCATTGAATACATTTCTACTGGTATTTGATTATTCTGATCGCATCTTTTGAATCCCATCATCAGTACAAACTTCATCTAAATTCTGTACCAAAACTATACTTTGTTACTCCTGTGTAAAAGCAATGTCTGTTTATTAGATGAAAACTAACTAGCTAATTAATAAATAAACAAACAAACAAACAAATGAACCAAACAAATGGGAGGCTATTTTACATTTAAAATGTCACCAGTCATCTAAATTTCCAGCAAATTTCCAGGAGTTGCAAAATTCTGAGTCAGAAAGGATGAGTTTACAGCAGATATTGCTGAATAAGACTCACCATTCTAAAGTTGCAGGTGTTGAATGGGGTTTGGATGCTCGGTTGTTTTCTTTCTCCTCATCTTTGAGAGATTATAAAAAGAAAGCAGTCCTGGGATTAAAACGTGATTAGAATATGGAGTGATTATTTTAAATGTCACTAGTTATTATACATCATTGTTTTTATCATTTTTAAAAATGTGTCATTGTTTTTAACAAGCTTCTCTTGTTTGTTTTATGAAAAACTGTGACCTGAGGAAACTTTTATTAAGAAAAAAATCCTGCAAGCTCTCTTGGTAAAGCAGAGTGTTTTAGAGTGTTCAGAGTATTTAGAGACAGGACTCCTCTTACTTTCGTCATTGGTTATGTCTCCTATGGATGTGTGGCTGGAATATCTCTTGCTCTCGCTTTCGTTGAGACATCTTTCGATCCAGCTCTCTGAAAAAGGGCAAATTTGGCAAGTTTCTCTCTGCTCAGTTCACAGCCTCTGAGTTTTGTTTGAAGACTCAAATCACAGTATAGACCAGCCTACTTGTTTCATTCTCTGTCACTTAAAGCAACAGGTGTAATGTGGAAAGAGGGTGAACACAATACAAATGCAGACTTGAATGTTAGTTTTACCAAATGGTTTCCAATACTTAATGATTTTTTGTTAAGATACGAGAAGGTAATTCCTTTCAGAAAAGTATTGCCTGTTTCTATGAGTGTTTATCATAGGCACGATTATTCTGAATGTCAAATTTGATTGATCAGCCACAGGGGGCAAAATGTTAAGACAGTTAACATGTTTTAGACTGTCCTATTGTGCTAATAGATATCATATCGCGACTAGTTGACAGTGTTGAGGCTTTACAGACGGGACAGGCCTGCAGTTTGGTAACAGATTAGTCGGGGTCCTGGAGTGCCAGTGTCCAGTTCCCACCTAAAACACATTTAGTACCCCTCGTTTAGTGGATGACCCTGCAGACTGCCGGAGGTGATTTCTCCAGTCGGAAACCGTCATTTTTCGTTCGTAACAGTTAACGCACACCCGAGTGCTGACAGCAGGCGCGAAACTTTGCGCCAGATCTCATTTTACTGTCCTCTTTTCCTTCAGCGAAAGTACTCCATTTTGCACTAATAACACTAACACTCCGTCCTGCAGATCCCTGTCCCGCACGGGCCGAGACTGCCATCTCCATTGCAGTGGTTGCCAAAGGCGTTGGCAAGGAAACCGGTCCATCAGAAAAGGGTTAAAGTTGTGTGTGGCGTGGACACTAGATTGAAACTTCACTGGATAAAAACAGGTTATTTAACATCTATTCAGAAAGGCTGAGCGGATTTAGAACTGGGAGAGGTCAAGGGGACTAAGAAGGGACCAATTTACGGCAAACTAAAACATTTAAAAGAGCCCGGGGTGACCTGCAGCCTGGGTTCCACAATTATTAACTTTCCAGAAAATAAAGAAACGCTCAGATACTATGAAGTGAAACACAGTATAAAAAAGAGCACGTCATTTAACTTCTATTAATAAAAAAAATTGTACTTTATGATTATGATGGTGGTTATTATCACTATTATTATTACAGACAGTAGTGAACACCAGGCTATTTTTATGACTTTTTTACGTAATGACCTAAATTAAATCTGGACATTTGTATTCACATATGATTTAAACATTTAATTCTGTTTTATTTCGTAGAAAAACGACGCACCTAACGGAATTAAAAAAAAAAAATCATATTAGATGTGCGTTTGCTGCAGGTGTCTGTAATTGAATCATTTGCTATGTGCACAGCTTAAGCAGATCTAAATAATTGGATTAAATCCAATCTAAAGGCGAGACGGATCAGAGATCATTTATTGTGCTGCGCTTACGTCCACGAAAAATGAGGAATAACGTCGACGTTGATTTTGTTTAATGTTTTTAATTTCTTTAAAAAGAATAAGTTAAGGAACATAAATGCGAAAGTGACGTGGGACGAACTTTTTGGACATATTCTAATAATCGCTATAGGAATAGATTTAATTTTGCACTGAATTTTAGTGACCAGCCTCAATTAAGCCTTTTACCTAGTGCAGCCGATGGTAGTTTTGCGTGGATTAAACTAGTTTATTTTCCAGCAGCGTGTCTGAGGTGTGTATTTGTGGCCGTTTTAGAGCTGAGATATGGTCTACATAGCAGGTGCAGCCTGCATTTGGCCTACAGCAACAGCACAACTTTCCCACAACTTTTCTCCATACGCCTGAGAAACTCTGACCCTAAACCAGTTTGAATTAAAAATCTGTGTCCCAAGAGCCACATGTAATCCACCTAAACCAAACCCCACTTTAGTCACTATACCATTAAAATTCTTGCCCATCAGAAAAGTACACATCCTTTGAAGGAATAAAAATCATTTTAAAAAAAAAGGTGTAAAAGCATGCCAGCTTATCATTCAGCTCTTGCTGATTAAGGGCACCAAGATGCCCTGTTAAAAAAAAAAGTTAAAGGAACTTTGCTTTGGGTGAGGTTGAGGTCCCACATTCCCAAGGCCCAGCCGCTGGCGTTCCAGAGCAGCCCCCAGTTCCAAAAGCATCCCCAAAGCCATGGGCAGTACAGCAAGAACCAACCTGTGGAATCCATATCAGGCTCCTCCAGCAGCCCACAATGCATCCTCTTCCCATCCACGTTCTAGGGGCTCCTCAGAGAAAATGGCTCCTCGTAGAATTTCCCCCTCCTCAGCTCCCTCTGTTTCTCAGAGAGCTCTACCCGCCACAGAGATGCATATGATGTGCTAGGCTGCACAGAGAAAGTGCAAGAGAGAGTGGGAGAGTGGGAGAGAGAGAGAGAGAGAGAGAGAGAGGGAGAGAGGTGGTGGTGGTGTGGTAGGGTGGTGGTGTGGTAGGGTGGGTTGGGGTGGGGGGGTGTCAGAGACTCCAGAAATCCAGAGGGGGGAAAAGCCAGAGCCGTCAAAATGTTTGCTGATGTTTCATGGGAAAGGGGCTGATTTTATAGGAGCCCTGATGGGGGACATGTCATTGATAGGCTCGGCAGGCTGATGAATGGCTTCAAGTCAGATGGGGATGTGGCAAGGCTCACTGGAAGTCTTTTGTGGGGCTGTTTTGAATAAGAAAAGCTCCCTCCCCAGAAAAAAAGAGGCTTAGATCTACGCAATCCCAGCACTGTGGCCTCCCCGTCTCCCATTATAGCATTTAATACGTTTTCATACCCCCTCCCTACACACACATACACACTGCCCCCACTGCCTCCGTTTTAAAGTTCTCGATCCAAGGGCCACTTTTTGGCCCATTACGAAACTTTTTTTGATGTCTGCGTCTTCCCCAGTAAGCCTGGGAACCTGCATTACAAAGTCAGTTTATTTCTGCAGAATTCAAAAGAAAGAGAAAGCAAAAACTGAGCTCAGAAGTCTGTTTATGCTTTACTTTTGCCCCTGCTTCTCTGATCTGGTAACACTTTTTGGTCACCTTGTCAGAAAATTTCATAGAATGGCACCAAATCTTAAAATGGACAAAAAAGAAAAGTTGAAGCATTTGGTGGACTCTGCTGCGGCGCAAAACAGCACTGGCGTTACCCCCTCCTCCTCTCACCCCCACCCTTGTTCCCTCTCCTTGAAGCAACCTTATTTCAGTGTGCTGGGAGGAGAGCGCCAGCCACAAAAGGGGGAAGTAAAAGTGTAGAGCCTGAGGCAGAAGGGCTCTGATGGAGTGCCTGCGAACTGCAGAGGGGAAAGCTGTGATTAGAATATGAATGGAACCACGGGGGAGAGAGAGTAGGAGAGAGTGAGCAAGAGAAAGGGGGATTATGGCTGAACTGCTCCCCACACGGTGGACAGCAGAGGAAGAGTTTTCTCCACTCAGCGACTGTGTAGAAGTGGAGAACACTGCGATTGCCTCTTAACTGTGTGGCTACTTGTATCTTTAAGGCTAGAGAATATTCCGAGCAGGTGCAGGACCTCTGTATAGAGAGGGTGTGAGGAAAAGTGGCATTCTAATCAAATTGTGAATATCTAAAAGTTTATAACTTTTCCCGGAAACAACAGATATTCTGACACATATTTCAAACAGGTTTATACCTGAGCAAAACTGACTTTTGGCAAACAGCCTTCTACATCAATGTTCAAGAACAGACTCTGAGCCCTCCCACTTGGCAAGCAGGAAATCTAGAAACCAAATGCGAGATGAATGCAGGAACCTGCAGGAACACAGTCATAAGGAGCCTCATCAGAAGAGCAGTAGCCATAATAGGCTAATGACTGCACCATTAATTCAACTTTTAAAGATGGATGTAGGCAGAGAGGGTAAGATGGAAGGAGGGGTCCTCTTCCTCTCCTCAACGGACATCCTTTTTCTGTTCTGCACGTTCAGTTCCTCATTAGGCCCTCATTAGCTAGGACAGGTGCAGTTGCCCAAAAGAGACAACCTAGGACAACCCCCCACCCTCCAACCTTTATCAGCGAGTCACTGTCAGTGCTCATTCTGCTGCGTTTTCTCAATCAAAGCCTTCACAAGCTGCTTAGTGGGTGGGGGCACGCTTTGAATGGCAGACGCTGTATTAGTGTAAAAAGCATCAGAGAAGGAAGGTGGCCAACACAACAACAAGCTCTTTTCTGCTGTCAATGTTGTCACATTAACACTTAATCAAGGACGTTCAATACCTCTCCCTCCATTTCTGTCTTTGGGGTGGTAGGGACAAGCACATCCCATTTCCTTGACCCTTAATCACTGATTTACTGAAAAGGTGGTGACTCAGGAGATGCTGAAAGAAACTTAACATATTTATTGTCATTTAAAGAAACATTTATTATTTATATATACACACAAACAGAAATGTATCAATTTCTGAAAGCAACTTGGCATAAACTAGCAATACAGTTTTTAGTATTTAAATAATGAAAAAAGACAACAAAACAAATCCTCTTGAAGTAGGCACTTTTTTCTCCAAATGCCAAAAAACTTTTAAACACTTGAGTGTTACATAATCTCTGAACCATTCAGTTTTTAAGCATAAATGGTCAAACTTAAACATTTAAATTCAAAATGTAAGCACTGGTGTCAAGGATGTCCAGGTTGTGACACAAAGCTGCTTCAGGACTTTCACAGTAATATGAATTAGACATTTTATTGCCTCTAGTGTCAGAGGCATCACTGACTCATTCGTTGTATCTGGCTAGTTTGAGACGAGGTACAATGTTCATGGACTGCAGCTCCTGGAAGAGCAGTTTGCAGGCGTAGGGAATCCGTAGAGATGATACGTGGCATGACGACTTACAGTAGTGGCACCTGCAGAATCAACATACAAGAGGATTTAGTAATCAGACGTTTCAGTATCATCCTCAGAGGCATTAATTCAATGCTTTCACAAACCTAAAAGAAATTTGATACCATAGTAGCATATATGTCTTATATGTCTTGTATTTGTTCAATTACAAGTAATGAGATCTCAAAGTAATGAGATCTGTGACTGACCATCCGGAGTATCCCAGCAGGCCGCACTGGCCACACACGTCTACTTCAAAAGCGTCACTGGAGATCATGAGACGCTCCAACAGCAGCATGCTCGCCCCATATCCAATCAAACAGTCCCTCTCCATCTCCCCGAGACGCAGACCTCCATCTCGGGATCGACCTTCTGTAGGCTGCCTGTATGACAACAAACACAGACAAGTATGAGCTGTGTGTACTGCAAAAAAAAACACTTATTAAAAAGCTTCCAATAAACTCAAACTAACTAAACGCAAATGGTAACTGAATGCAGACCCACACAGCCGCCTCTTTACCTGGTGAGCACGGCTCTTGGTCCACGGGCTCTGGCGTGCATCTTATCCAGCACCATGTGCTTTAGTTTCTGGTAGTACACTGGACCAAAGTAGATGTAAGCCTCTAGGGGCTCCCTGTGTGAGGCACAGAAAGTACAGATCTAGCCAAAGTAGCTGAACCATTAATGACCCAATGTTAAAAACAAAAAAAGGCATTAAATAATGCTGTGACTCCTGTTACAAAACAAGCTGGCATTAGCCTCCTTTTTGCTGTTATTTTCAGTTAAATATGGTATACTGATGACAGGCAATTGAATTCTTCATTTCAATCAAAATTAAATGTTTCTTCTCTTTCACAAAATGTTGGTGCATATCTTTGTGACTTAAGTATGTAATGAAAATAAATATTCTGCAACTATTTTTTTTACCCAGTGATGCCAGAAGTGACAAAGTCCTTGCCCTGGTAGTTGTATCCATATCGAATAAGATCCTCACACACATCTTTCACCTTGCTGCCTCCAAAAGCCGTACCGTAGTGGAAACGCCCATCCAAAACGCCTGCCTTCCCTGCCAGCAGCTCAATCAGTTTCCCAACCTAGAACAAACACCACAACAGATTTACTGCTCAACCCACTCATTTTAAAATCGTTTTCTCACAGTACTCTTATAGGTGCATCAAAATAGCTTCACCGTACACATCAGCTTATCCACGAATATTATTCTACTTCAGGTACACTTGGAATTTGAATTTGAAGAGTGTGAGGACCATGTGATGTCATGCTGTTGCAGGTGGAGAATGGGGGAATGTGACATCATGGAGCGGGGTCATGGTCCACTGCACGACAGAGGCCTGACAGAGGCTCCTCACAGAAAGGACCGGAAGACCTCTGACCTGCCGATACTGAAAGGGTGAATCCTTTTCTTCTATTTACACGGTTTCCTATCTGAGAACATGTGGTGTGCACCCAAACATACACTTCAGATTGTGAAAACAAAATATGCACTGGCTTTAAAGCTAATTTCATGCAGTTTTAAAAGTCTCTTTATATCAACTTGCCTCAAAAGCTAAGAAATCCTTGCCCCTTTCATGAGCATAGTATGTGCAGTTATTTGATATCAGTATTACCAAACAGTAATTTTGGTCCATTTCAATTGGTCTATTGACAAATATGTTATTTCTACCAGGAAGTACAGCTTCAGAAAAAAAAAATCTGGACCTCAGCTCATTACTCCTTCCTCCTTCCTGATTCTGATTAAAGAACTGTGTTACTTCTGCAGAATGAAGTACGGCTGGAATGCTTACCGCAGTGCTTGCATGTCTATATCAGTGTCATAAGTGGGCACTTCTCCCATGAGAGCAGAGCTAAATGACGTGCGTTTTAAAACAAGAGCGGTAACCTTAAAGCACTTAGATCTCTGACTGCAAACAGAAAGCTTTCTACATCGAGCTTTCTACATAAATATTCATAGTTTTGCCACTGCAACAGCCCATTGAATAAACACATACATATATTATAAGTGTGCAGTCTGTAAGCTGGAAGGCCCTCAATACTCTGCAGATGATAATTAGCCCAAACCTTAGATCAAGTTGATTTAATATTATTTTATTAGTAAAGCAAACTATTTATAGATTAGCTTTAGACATTGATCTCGCAGCTATTATTCATGGATTATTCATGTTTTACTCCATTATTTAATAAATATACATACTGTTCTTTACAAAAATGGATTTGCTGAAGAATCGTAAATAAGATTTTTGACCTTAATTCAAAGCAAAAAGAAAATTCAAAGCAAAAAGAAAAAGTGATTCCCTTTTGATCAAGAATTATGCAGCCCTACTTACAGTCATTCTGGAGGGGTATCCATGGGGGTTCATGATGATGTCAGGACAGATCCCTGAATCACAGAAGGGCATGTCCTCCTGAGGGACAATCAGGCCACACACACCTGAGGTAGAAGAAACCATAAGCATCAAAACAGGTCTTGTTAGTTCAAGTTCTTGGCCATGCTAAGTAGGATTCATCATATCATATAACAGACAAAACTTGTTTTCCTGTAATGTTCCATCAAAATGCGAGGACTTCTAAAATGTCCCCAGTAGCTCAGGAAAATAATCATAACCAGTAAGATCATGTTTCACCCTCTCCTCACAACACCACACCAGTCACGGAACAAAACAGATCAGCTAGCGCAGAGACCACCCCTGGTTTTTGAAAATACGTCACAACACAGAAGGAAACATGGGTTATTGCTGATTTATGTGGACTATAAATGTCCCAGACTGTTCAAAGGCCTTTGTTGTTGCAGTACCAGAACTGGTCAGTGAGCTGCAGCAAAACTTTAGTATGTTAAAGCAGATGCAAGCAAGACTTTCCACACAAATTAGATGTAATGACTAGTGTATTTTTTCCCCTCAATATACTTCATTATCAGGATATATATACATATATATTTTTTTGTTTCACTTGCTGCCTCAGTAACTGGACCATTAACCAACACAACATCAAGTCACTGCAGCTTCAGTACAGCTGTGTAAGAAAAGGCCCCATATAGCATGTCTGTCCCTCTAAAAATCATTAGCATACTAAGAGTTATACAAACAAATACTACATAGGAAAGTGATGTGTGTGTGAGCATGCTGGTCAGGTCTAGTTTCTGGTACAGCAGAGCCAGTAGCCATTCACACTGTGGGTCAGAGGAGTGGTGCATGGCTGAGTGAGAGTGCAAATGTTTGCCGAGGAGCTTCACACTCTTCCCTCTGCCAGAGCAAACACATTATTGGGCAATTTGCAAGTCATAAAAGGCAAGAGAAGCAGGAGCAGGAAGTTAGGAGAGGTACTTAGCCGGACAGTGAGAGAGGGATTATACGTCTGTAGCTTCCCTTTACCATAGTGAACACAAAGACAGGATCAGTCAGTGGGAGGCATAGAATACATACATAAGTAAAGAGAGGGTAGGACACTAGAAAACTGAGGACTGTAAGGTAGATATTGTAAGAAAATGTACAAACGAACAGAGTTTAACCTCAATTAACTGCTGATTTTCTAAGTGAAAATAGGTACACATCCTTCAGAGAACTATTGTAACTATTGTTAACAAATTGGAGAAAACAACCTCCGGTTATGGATACAGATCAGAGTTCTCTGACCAATCTCATATTTTTCCCTTGTTAAACTACATCAAACTAGCTAAATAAAGCAAGTTTAGCAGCTGGGAAAGAAGATATGCACCCAAAAACTGCTAAAAGCAAACTCAGTGACAGAAAACCAAACTCTACTGATGAGTTACACAACATGGCAAGGTGGAGGCTACTAACCCACTGACCCAACATAACACACCTTAGTTCACCAAAAATGTAAACAAAGAAAACAACCAGCAGCACGGAGAACTGTTAGCAGCATTCGAGCAGATTTGGACATCCATTCACAGACAGAGACCCACATTGGCAATGAAACAGAAACTAGCATACTAGAATGAAGACCTAGAGAGTGGATCTCACCACTCCCATTTCCATCATAGGGCTGAGGGATGTGACCCCAAAGCCTTCCTGGATAAGTGGGTCAATAATGTTTTAGACCAAGAACTTTCCCAACCCAGTTGTGACTGAACACACACACTACGTACAAGCACCCACTGAAGTCAGGAGCCCAGAATGTTGAGCTACAGCAGTGGTAATACTAGGGTTTTGTACATTAATTCTACTATTGCTAATATGAGGTAGAAGTGAAAACTCCCTTAACCTGGAGTTCTTCAGTGTGACAGACAGTGTGGTCCATTAGTATTCTTTGAATAGCCAGTGTCTACCTCAGAACTGCAGCTCAATTTCCTTCTTGCACCCCAACTACCGGTTTAAATTTTAAAAACAAATATAATCTCTCTCTCTCTCTCTCTCTCTTTCTTTTCATCTTTACCTGACCCTTTTCAAAATCAACCTCCAACCTAGGTGACAAGTTAGATCACGGCTAGCCCTACTGTGCAGGGAGTAGTTATAATTTCTTTTACGAGAGCAGACAGGCTAGATGCAGTAGTGTTTTGAGCAAAGTTAATAGATTGATTACAGGTGTTCATTTTAAGTTAAAGTATGAAAATCTACCTGACAATGGATTACAAACTGCTAAATGTTAACTTGCTGAACACTGAGCAGCAAACATAGCACATCTGCTAAACACTAGTATACCGTTACTTATGACACGGCATTGTCTGTGTGCCGCGTGTATTTTGAGCACAGATGTAAACATGTTTGGTAAAATTTTAAACTCATCTCTGTCTGTTAAGGAGCAAAACTGTCAATATGCTTCCACACAGTGATTGCACTTTCATAAAAGTTGTTCAGGAAACAAAGATGAACCCTAAAACTGACTTTTTTCAAGTCTGTAATAACTGTGTCAGTCGCTCATGTAACTTGTGAGCTGCAGAAATACTGCCACACTAAAGAGTGTATAAACATTTTACACTACAATTAGAAATGCATTCAGAAATGCAGTATGTAAAGTATAAAAGTGTGTGACTTGTGATGCAGCAAGTCTTCTTCGTCCTCGATTAAAAAAAAAAAAAGCAGGAAGAAATGAAATGAGATCTTAATCAACATCAAACTCACAGAGATAGCGAATTATATTTTGGGTGGCTCCCAGTGGAGCCAATCAGATATCAGGATCACTAATTCATGACCACCACCAAAAATCAGTTTACTCAAAAACTCAAATGATACTCAAAAACAAATGGATCTTGCATACAAATATCACTCCCTCACTGCTAAACAGATTTAATAACACTGTATCAGACACCTGTAATAAATGTGGAACTTGCATCACTGTATGTAGAATGGAACAATCCTATAAAGACATATAAAGTATATCTTAGATACACCAAAATACTACTCTGCCTTAAAATATTTATACTAGGTTTATTCCCAAAAACTCAAGACTTGTTTTAGCCTTCCACAGGCTAAACACTACTACTGTAAATCAACAGAACCACAAAAAGAAGGTACTTTCCTAAAAAGCTGTCTCACTATTTAGCTTGGGAAAAATCAAAGGCAACTCATACAAATTTGGAAGAAAAAAAAAAAGTCAAGAGTCCCTGAAAATGTAATTTCACTGATAGCCTGCTCAACACCCCCAATTCCCCCTCAGTATTTATTTAGATATTGACTTTTTATGTTTCCTCTTTCTGTGAATATTTCTATACATGCTCAATCATATGTACATTTCTATTTGTTGAGAAAAAAAATCAAATTGTATGAAGGTTTGGGCACATGCCACATTTTATACATACATTTTCCCCCCAAACAAGCCGTTTTATTTTTTTTAGGGTTGTTCCCTGTAGAGAATGTTTTAACTTTTCTGCAATTAGAAAATCATCAACAATGTACTTTGACCAGATTTTCTTAAAACTGTATGTATAAAATGTCAGTGATTGGAACGCTCTTCACTAAGTGAGTATATTCCGTTGATGTGTTAGGAAATTTCGTCTAAATTAACTTAATTCAAGCTGGATACTGGACTAGAATTATTTAGAAAAGATTTAAAAACCAACAAGTAAAACAGAGAAAGAAAGACAAAATGAGAAAAAGAAAAAGAGAAAGCATAGAGAAAAGAAGGGAGACGGAGAGAGAGAGAGAAAAAAGCAAGAGATTCCCATCACAGACATCCTCTGTGTTGTTTATTTTGTGGGCGAGTGAATGATAAAAGAGGCATGAAATCAGCAGAGAAAAGCAGGACAGCAGTAAGAGTCCACAGCTCTCCATCACACCCCATACAGGCTCACCGTGGCAGCTCACACAATGGGCTCCACCAACACAGCTCTGAAACTGTGTTGTTTATGTCTGTGGGTTTGGGTCACTGGTAAATAATTAACGTATTCTGCAGTGTTGACCAGAGCTTATAGGACTAGTCAAGACTAGTAAGGTAGAGGGAGGTAAATAAGAGGACAAAACTTCAGTGAAACTTGCTTAATACTGACTCCAAGACACTGTGGGATGTCCTCTACAGGCTGTTGGCACCACTGATGCCAACATTTTCTTCTTGAAAAAGCATTTTAAATATCTATATTTGTCTTGAAACCAAGGGTTTCATTTCAGTCTGTCATATATATCTGAACCATAAAAATAAAAGCTTTTATTTTACCGAAGCTCTTGCTATGCTCACATTGGCACTAGTTCCATTTGACTGCTGAATAAAGAATCAAGTTTATAAATTACTGAATTCTAAGAACCTTAGATACACAGTCAATGAAGAATTGATGCCAACAACATGGTACTTGGTTTCAGAAAACTTTGAAGGGGAAGCTACTAGCTTTGGTAAGTCTAATAACGAAAGTTTGATCTAAAAATGCAGACTTCTGAACAAAAGAAAAGTTTTCCAAACCTCCACTGTGCACAAGCAACCCATTCCAAATCAACATATACCTGTAAAATCAATAAATGTTAGAAACCACTGATTGATTAAAATGATCATTAACAAATATGCCAGTAAAAATTTCTCTGTTCATTTTTTTCCATCCCAAGTTAAAAACCGCAACAGATTATGGTTAGGATTCAGCAAAATATTTTAATCAGGCCTCTGGACAGAGTTGTGCACTGTTAAGACAAAACACACTCCTGCTCAGCACAGCCAGCCATTCTCCTGACTCAGAACCCTTATCTCGGCACACCACCAGCCATCTTCTGCCTCTTACATCGCTCCACAAAAGCTTGCCTCTAAAAACACAAAAAGGCGTTCAAGAGAACTGCACTGTCCCTTGCAAACAACATTTAGCTTTTTTGTATTAATGGCTCTGTGCCACTCCTTTAAATACCAAGAGGCCCGTTTAAAAGAGCAGTAAATAGCATCTCAGGCTGTTTGCAGCTAACCCCTCCCTGACCCCTGCTCACTGTCACAGACTGTGATGAGTGCTCGTGGACAACCTCGGCTAATGAAATGAGTGAATTATGCATGGCGCCAGTTAGAGCTCTGATTAAACCATCATCGTGGCCTGGGCTCTCAGTGGAGGTGCGCAGAAACAATGGGAGCTGTAAACACTTTTTTCCCAGGAGCGGTAGAGCTGTAATACATTTGCATAGGCTGGCTCAGGACAAAAGGCTAATTAATTGAAAATTGAAAACAGCCCTTTTAAAAAAAGGCAAAAAAGAAGGGGGCTCAGATGCAAAACGTGTTGTAAAACTGGAAAGACACAGGAAAAAAAATAAAATAGAGAAATTCTCTTTCTTGTATATACAGACACAAACAGAGCTCATCCACTAGCACTGGCAGAGATAGTAAACAAGGTCTTAATATAGAGCATAAGCAAATCCACTTAAAACAAACAAAAGGACTGTAGTTCATAAGAAGAGGCATGGGTTACCTTTCTGGCCATGCCGGCTGCTGAATTTGTCTCCTATCTCAGGACGTCTTGTCTGCCTGAGTAGGATTTTCACCAGAAAGGCATCCTCTGCATTTGAGGATATCATCACTTTCTCTATGTATGAGTCTGTTGAGCCTTTATACCTATGTGAACAGCCCAGATATTCACTTTTACATCATTTTCTTAGAGTAAAAAAATATTACATTTTATTAGCATGTAAAAAAATCTAACAAAATAACCACTGCATGACCGCAGTCCTCAAGGAAACATTTGTTTTTCATTTGCTTCTGGTCTGACACAGCCCAGTCACACTAGTTAAAAGTAGAGAGGGGCACACTCACGTGATGGGCACATCTCTGTACTGGGGTTGGCCTGGCTGGGCACTGCCCTCCAGTGGTGTTTGGGTAACCGTGGGCATGGATTTATTCACCAGCACCTGCTTATTCTCCACCCGCTCACCTGGGACACAGGGGGTACATATAAAAAGTTTCAATTTCAAACATGCGCACTTCAGACTTCATATCAGTTCAGGAAAATGCACAGGAAATTCACTTAAACACTAGGGGAAGGTAACTACAGCCACTTAGAGGCAAGAGAAGCAGTAACATAGACCTAGCTCCCTTCTGACTGTCCCTGCCTGTCTCTCACTGGCACTAACCAGGGGAGCAAATGCCGTCTGCGTCCAGAATGTTGTGCCTCCAGATGGGTTTCCGTGTTTCAGCATCCAGCATGGGACCCATCACCTTGTCAAAGGTCTGGTTAGTGTAACGCCTCAGGGTGCATTTAGCGTTCTTGTACACAAGACATCTGCCAAAGCCTGGTGGGAAAGAAGAGTGAAGCTTTGGTAAATGTGGAGCAGGTGTGTAAGGCAGATGATTAACAAAGTCATTTTTGTTGTTCTCTCCTAGAACATGCAATTTAGTAACAAGTACAAAAATAAAGAGACAAAGCAGTTATCATATGGCTGTGCAATCTATTGTCTGTTTCTCTATATTGGTCTCTGAAATACTGATATTGCAGGAAGAAGCAATATGCAAAAGAGCATCTAACCAGTCAAAGTATTTTTAACAGCGTGACCTATCACAACTCCAGGTGTGTGTGTGTGTGTGAGAGGGGGGGGGGGGTCACTGGGTATTTTCATCAGTCAATGTAAGTAAAACAACAAAAACAAAAAGTAATATTATTTTGGCCAGCCTTTAACCATTAAAAACACTGATCTGCCAAGATGTTTTCAAAGGGTCCATCTTCAACATTTTCCTTCTATTTTGGGTTCACATACCAAAAATATACTTAATTCTAATTTATTTTTACCACTTTCCCCACCTTTGTTTATCCCTTTAAATTGTAAAAAGGCTACATTTGATACTGTGCCTTCAAGACTGTAAATCATCTTATTTTTAACTGGCCACCCTGTATTGCAGTCTTTCAAAAGCACAGGGTTAAATCCTCCTTAGCAGGAATGGACAGGGCTAAGCTGTACATGTGATAATTTGTGAGATCACAAAAACTATGATTTGAAAACTGGATGTTTTGGTAGATAAGTTTCTATATATGGATCGTATGGATGGGAGAGTGAATGTACATTTAAATGTTTTACATACAAATATTTACATACTTCAGGTTTTAGGAAGAAGTAATGACATGGGCCTTATGGAGTGAAAGGCATCACAATATGCAGCACCATAACTGCAATACTAATATTTTGCCTTTTTCATGCATCCGTAGTTAATCATTTTTGCAGACAAGAACGAACAGGAGTCAAGCTTCTACATGTGCAAGTGATTTACACATATAATGTTTTTTTTTTTAAGTAGCCCTCTTACCTCTGTCCAGAGAAGCCTTATTCAGCACCAGAGCATCCTCAATATCATAACCACTGTAGCTCATCACAGCCACTGTGGCATTCTGGCCTGCAGGCAGTTTCTCAAAGTCAATCAGCTCAATGGTCTTGGTCTTCACCATGGGCCTCTGAGGATAGGCCAGCAGGTACATCAGTGTATCTATCCGGTTCCTCTGGTTATAGCCAATAGTGCCTATGGACAGAGGATAAATATTATGTCCAAGCAGATACCTGCTTATTTTACTGAAATCAAGGGCCCACAACTTTACTGTTATAACAGCACCTACATTTCCTAGGAAGGCCAATGAAGTGAGAAAAAAAATTACTAATGTCAGATACTGATGTTGGATGATTCATCGCACTCCAACTTGATGGTGCAACATCTTCCCAGACAACACATTTCCACTGCTCCACAGCCCCGTGCCAAGGGGCATCATGCTAAAAAGCCACCTATTTAACAGGTGTCCCGTTTTATTGGGAAAGTTTGACAAAGCTGGAGCTGAATGTTATTAGCAATGAGCAAACCTTGAAGCAGTTGTATTAACTAATTAGAAATGGGGCCTTCAGACCTTGGGGCATAAAGCCAGTATAAAACATTTATTTCAGTAACACAGCAGAAACAAAACCAGACTGGACCATGCTTTGACACATGCTAATTAACTACTGGAAGGTAGTATATGTAAAAATACTTCTGATAAGTTTCAATGTTTGGTTTGACTATGGCAAACATCTTTCATTTGAACCAGAAAAAAAGCTTCAGCTAGTTATCATGCTTGACTAACTCTGTCAGACTGGTTGTGAGTGTATGTGGAGTGACAGTATCTTTAGCTGCACTGTTGCAGCACGCCGCAGGCTAAGAGAAGGCCACCTCCTTAATCCACCCCAGCAAAGCAGGGCAGGTTATGGTAGAATAGTAGCAGTCCCTAGAGGCCTTGACATTTGTCAGATGCTATTACTTCACAATCAGGCTACAAGCACAGTGTGTGATAATAGGTCCCGGGCCACACAGAGAGATTTGCACATGTATGGGGCTGTCCGAGGAGGGAGAGAGAGAGAGAGGGGCCAAACGTAGTTGTAGTCTCAGTGGTTTCATAAAGATGGCTGGGGGGATAGAGTAGTTTTGGTAACCAGGGGAGCACTGTGTGCTCTCTCTCTCTTTCTGCTGCAGCTGAGCACACTAACCCGCTCCACATACTGAGTTCAAGACACAATGAATGGCTAATGACACTCAGAGACTGTGTGTAGAGGCCCTTTCCCTGCCACACACACACACGGCCTACACAAGCAGATGATGTTTGATGTATACACAGACACCCACATTTACTTTAGTGTGCATGAGGGTGTGAATGCGCTATGAATGTGAATATGTTTCAGTGTGAATAAATGCATGTGAGAGCAAGCAAGAGTGCAAATGCCTAAATTATCTTTAAAAAGATGCAAACATGTCCCACAATTTGGTATGCTTTAGGGCTGAAACGATTATTGGAGTAACTCGAATAATTCGATTACAATTTGGTGACGTAAAGAAAGATTTAGCCTCAAGGCTTCGTTTAATTTACGTCACCAAAGTCCATCTATTTAAAATGTATCTGCTATCGTGTCACTCCCGCTTTGTTGACTACTGCGCAGCTCCGTTATCATTGTTTTACACAGACTGTTGTAACTGACATTAATTAGCCTAGTTAGTTAACATCAGCCCACAGATGAGAGACGTTTCCATATGGAGTTTGGCGAGCGCCTTCTCTACATGGAGTGTGGAATGTTTAGCTCAGCCCCTCTCTCCATCACTAGCACTAGTGTAAAGTTTACTTGGGTGAAGTGTACATTAGTCATGTATCTGATGGAGAAGGTTTCAGAGTTAGAGGAGCGTATCCAAACTTTAACTAGGGATAGGAGACAGGTGTGTTGCTAGCCAGTCCGGATGCCCTAGGGGAAGACAGCTTGCCCCCGACTCCGGCTGTAGAGCCTCCAGAGTGCTTGCCCACGGAGCAACGGAGCGCGGAGGTTCGCGTGGCGTTACTCCGGTTCCCCGGGAAGAACAGCTTCATGCTTGGTCTCATTGGAAAGGTCTCCTGTATCTCTTTTCCACCAGGGCCGTGCTGGTGCTGTGGGCCGTGGCAGTGGAAACGAGCAACTGGAGACCTGTCAGCCTGTGGAGTTTGAAGTGGCAGAGTGCTTGCCCCGTGAAGCAACACAGTTTGGAAAGAACGTGCTTATTTTAGGAGGCCTTTCATGTTGCATAACACATATATTGATATACTGATATAGTTGTTTAAAAACACAAAAGTATGATTTTTTCCCAAATACAAATTAATCGTTGAAAAAAAAATAAATAAATCGACAGAACACTCGATTCCAAAAATATTCAATAGTATGCTTACAGTTTGAGTGGGCAATGTAGACACATTTTATATATGCACACACATATATTCAAATCATTTTTGCTCGAAATGCCCATCCCTATTGGACGCTGTTCTTACCCATGGCCTGCTTGCCCATAGCACACTGGTAGGTGTTCCTAGGGGACTGGTTATGGTGGGGATAAGGGATTAAACCAGCACAAACCCCCAGCAGAGTAAACGGCTCAATTTCCAAATGTGTAGTGTCCCTGAAACACACAGTTAAGTACCATTACCAGTGGTGTGACATACAAAAAGATAACAATTTCACTTTTCACTTTCCAATGCTGCCGTCTTAGAAAATGGATAAAGGGTAACAGTCCATGTACATCCAGGGGAAAACTCACTTGGTGATCATGTGCTCATACAGAGCAATGCTGCAGTCATTCTCCTCATTCACATCCAGATACTCCACCAGACTTTCATGCAAGAAATCCTCAAAGTTCCTACATGGCAATAAAAAGAATTCCAGATATTTTAAATAAATAAGTCTCATGAAGCAAATCTGCTTTAGAAATGCTTGCCAAACACTGACTTTCTAAAAGGCTAAGGGAAATTGCACCCCAGAAAGGCGGCATGCATTATACAAATAAGCTTGAGATCCACTTGTTTGACCCTCTTTTCAATATCAATGAGTGCGTTTCAACGACTGAATCCACTGAATTGCACCTGTAGCCCTGAGACAGCTCCTCAATGTGTTTGTTCTTCACAGCAGGTTGACCGTTCTTCACAATGATGTAGGGTCTAGCAGAAAACAGAGACACAACACAGAACTTTCAATAAAGTCAGACATGTACAACACACTACAATAACACAATAACAAACAACTAATTAATCTCCCTAAATGTGGAAGAAATGTAGACTATCAAGCAAGTTCTCAATTCAGATATCTCAAATTCATTTTGTTAATGATTCATTCTGTGGATTATGATAATAGAAATATATGATTATTGATTTTTCTGTCCTCTTTAGTTTATACTCCGTGTTAAAACTGCAAGATCGGCTTGGAACGATTTCTGTTTTTATGAAACCGAGAATATAGATCGGCAATCAACTCATAAAATGCAGCCTTCAGCTTTAATATATTCTAGCCTGCTTGTTGCTTTGAACATGTGAATGAAAACAGCAAAGGAAATATGGGTCTGCAATTCAAAGAGTTTTTGTGTAACAGAGTCAAAAGGACAAGTCAGAGCCCACCATTCCATTTTTCAATTTCCAGTCAAACAGCCATAAAATAAGCAGGAAAAAGTCAAAAAGGTTTACACAAAAGCTTCTATAGTGTATTAATCTACAAAACTGCTAAAGGAGAGATTTCTAAGAAGATTAGATAAAAGACAATACTGTTGCATAGGGAGGATGAAAGTCAGAAATATTTCAAATATAGATACTAAACGAGTCTTCAAACTGGTCACCATCAGCAGTAAAGGCTTGCATTTGAAAGATACCAGAGAATCAAGTTCTATTCTTGCATCAGACCTGAAAACTCTTGCCTATCCTTCTGCACAAAAAACAGTGGGTGAGAAAGGATGTGCAGCTGCCAAAAAGCTGCAACCGAGAAAAACTAAAATGAATGGAAGCCAAGACCTGACTAGGGGTGGGAATTGAAACCCGGTTCTGATTTGACATTCTTTCGTGGTGCGTGTGATGACGTCACACTCCGCGACGTGAATTATCATGGTGCGGAGAAAGTGGTCCATGGTGTGGTTGCTTTTTACAAAAAAAAAGACGACAGTTGCATTTGTAACCAGTATAGTGCCGTTTTAACTTGCAAGGGTGATAACACCAGCAACATGTTAAAACTTTTAAGGTCTCAACGAGTGCTGGACTGGCCATCAGGCATTTGCATAATATTGGGCCGGCGCGGAATCCCGTCAGCACCCCAGACTGAACATGCTTGCATAACTGTGGGAGACGGCAGTTCAGTGTAAACTGTTTAGGGTGTATAAGCCTACTGGTTTACCTTTACATTTTCGTTAAGGGTAATGTATTAAGCGGAGTTTAAAATGAAATTTTATATTCGGATTCAGTCATTTTTTATTAGAACCGAGCTAATATTTGTTGGCGAAAACTCCAGCAAATTCGTGGAAACTTCAGCTTTTTTCATGCGAATATATAAAATTCTTCATGCATTTTCGTGCTAAATTATAAAGAAAATACTAATTTTGTAAAATAAATAACTTAAATTCAGCTATATTTCCACATAAAATATAACTGTATAAATGTTTTTGTACTGTCGGGAGAACACAAAGAAAGCACATTTTGGGATGGTTAAATACCACTATACTCAGAGCAGTCTGCGTCTCGGCCGAGAAAGACAGGACAAAGGCCAACGGCCACCCGACAGCCGTTCTTTTCCAGAATGCACAGATTGCCAGTCTGCCCCTGACTCATCTTGAGGGTTTCTCTTGTTTTTCGTTTTGTTCTTCTTAAAGCCCTGTATTTTTATTACTGTAAATTAAATTAAGAGAGGCTGTTGAGCTCAGTCGCTGTTCAGTGTCTGCTTTAACAGGCGGGTCACTACAATACCACTTCTCCTGAAGCGCCTGAATAAGACGCGCTGCCTGGCAAACAGTAAATTATTGAACTGCAAAAATTATTGATTACCCACACATTTTATTGTATTTTTATTACCAAAAACGTACACTTAATTATTATTTACCCTGCTTATACCAAGTAAAAGGACAGCACATACCAAAGAAAACGCCCGTGCATGAATTACAGTACAGTCTATACAGGGGTAATATCAATATTTACATCCCAGCAATGCAGGAGTTCAGTGTAAACCTGTACAGTACAAATGTGTGTTTACCTTTACCTTTTCATTAAGGGTATGTATTAAATACTATTAACGTAACCCTTAATGTATTAAACTTAGTTAAAAATGGAATTAAAGTGTTTTGGGAGCATTTTTGGTGGCATATTTAGGGTTCACACTACAAAAATAGGCATTTCTAGGCTTATTTTTGGGTGCTCTTGGAACATAACCCGCGTGAGAGCGTTGGGTTACTATATTTTATACTGTTTAGGAATCGATAACGGAATCGATAAGGAATCGGATCGATAAGAAGAATCGATAACAGCATTGACATCAATAATTTCTTATCGATTCCCATCCCTAGACCTCATGCATAAAGTACTTTCTGATTTTGATATTTCGCTGTTGTGGCCTTTGTGCAGTTTTTAGTTTTAAGATGTTTTAAGATGTTTTTCAGAAGAGTCTGAAGACGTGGACTTTCATATAAAAGTAAGGAGGCAGACAGCAGGGTTTTGCAGCAGGTGCTGAGCAGTATAGTTCTTTTGCAGCTGCTGCCTTGAGCACACTGACACTTTCTACCTGCAGAGACGACCCCCGTCAGAGGAGATGTAGACGCAACGGTCCGTCACATTGGTGGAGATGGAAACAAACTCGTTAATAAAGCCTGCTCTTCTCATCAGCCTGAATGTGTTGACAAGCTTGCGGTGGTTTCGGATCACTCCCAGAATGTTACCTGCAGTCATGTACACAAACTTCACAACATGCTACATCACGCTGTATTACACAGAAGTAACTCCATCAACATCCAAATCACTTGTGTGAGGGTAGATTTGCTTGTTTAAAAAGTATGTAAATAATAAAAAAGAGTGTAAATAACACAAGGACGGTAGCTTCATGGTTTACTATTCGCTTCAGTTTTAAAGTAAATGAATGTGTGAAAATAATAACACTATGGTGCCACAAAGACATAAGCACATGTATTTGCTAGTGTGTCGTCTGGGGGGCAGTGAGTGGATTTACAGAAGACAAAGTATTATGCTTTGACACCTGCTGTTTTTCTAATTAATTACTTTCTGAGGCAGCCTGCATAATTTGAAACTTATCAGTGCTCTGGAAAAAAAACATATACACATTCATTAATTAGCTAGGTGAGTTCTCTCTGACATAACATTAAAAGCTAATCTATGGCATGTGATTAATAGCTAACATGGCTAAAGTTCATTAGACTTTTATGGTGCCTTTCAAGTTAAACAAAGAAACAGACAATTTACTGTATTCCTTGCAACACAGGTTTTTACTGCTTTTACATGTTGCAAAGCCAAGAACCTATACAAAGAAAAATGTATGCACAAAAACATTACACAGTTTGAGAACACTAAAGCTGCTTATGTGTGGGAAATCAGACATGTACGGCAAGTAAAGCTGAGTTACCATTAAGGAAGACCAGAAAAACAGTAGGGTAGGACAGCTCCTCTCCACAGAGCAGGTTGACGTCCTCCACTCCAAGGTTAAAAGCCAGCTTGATGATGGGCCCATCCTCCATGTCTGTGGTGATGTGAGTCATCAAAGCCAAGTTCTTCACCAGACCACAAGCCTGAACCAAACATCCAAGCATGAAAATGTAAAAATCACCTTGGACAGAAAATGTATGTTAAAAAGTGCCCCCCACTTAGGCAGGTGTACCGACCTCTCCTTCAGGGGTGTCTGAAGGACACAGCATCCCCCACTGCGAAGGCTGGAGGGAGCGCGGGCCGCTCACTTTCCTGGTCTTTTCAAACTGAGAGGAGATCCGGGTCATCATGCCTAATGCGGATATGTAGGACAGACGAGATAGGACCTGTGTCACTCCCTGCCTGTCCATCTTAAACCTCTTCAGAGACCAGTTACCCTGAGGACAGCAGACCACAGACCAGACAGGACAGACAAGTAGTAAGAAATGTGTGTCAGCTAGCTATTACTCTTAATCCAGGTTACATTTCTTTGTATTGGTTTTTTTTAGGTGGTAAAAGTGCAATTCAATAACTAAACTGTCAAACGTATGAAGACAGGGGGACAGTAAGAGAGTTCAGACTCACGGTGGAGATGGCGTTAACCATGCCGTTTGTTATCTGGTCCTGTCTCATGTGTTTCACCACATCAAACTGGGATGCTCTCTGCTTGGGGATGATCTGGTCTGCAATCTTTTTTAGCTCAGAGTTAAACTTCTTAAAGAGATCCTCAAACAGCAGGGACAGCAGCTATGAAGGAAGAAGAATGGCAAGATAAGTGCCTTCACTTTAACATCATAAGGACCACAACACTTCACAGAATAAAAGAAGTAACTCCAGAAGTTCAAAACTGACAGTCTGGGGCCTAAACAGGTATAATCACACAACAGTGCTACATCAAGCTGTAATCTTCTGATTAGCATTTTAAGAATTCAGTGTGTTGAAAGCATTCAGAAAGGCTCCTATTTACAAAGTCCTATCAACACTCCAACCTGTGATTAGTTAACTTCATCTCTTTGTTGCTCAGATTCCCTGGTGCCACTCGCAAAAACAACCAACTTTATTAACTCCATCTGGCACCTACAATATCGCATTATGTGTCATCAAGACTGTGAGCGCTACAGACAGATGTAATAACCAGGTGTGCCCGTGCTGTGATAAGGTTGACCTGGCGCTTTTCCCAGGGCCCTCTCTTCCTCACCGAAACCCGCCAATCGCAGCTCCCCTCCATCCAACCATATTAGCATACATCACAACAAGCAGGCCGCGTCAAAATTAATAAAGAAATTAAGCTTCCGCAGCGCGGCAGGGCCAATTAGTTGAATGTCAGGGATTCGTAATTGAGGAGACTGGTGGTGTTGTGAGAGCGTATAAGCCCTATTGAAAAGGGTTTGCATTGCTTAGTAGTCTCTCTCTCTGTCTCACACACACACACACACACAAACACACACATACATATACACACACTCACACACAGTTCACCCCCAGAGAAGGCTGTTTGGGGGGAAATTAAAGGACTTAAGACTGCGGTAATTACATTATCAGAGCCGGGCCGATGGATTAGCTCAATCGCTCAAGTCAAGGCAGCCATTCTTTTGTCATGGCTGCGCTAAATAATAATAATAAGCGAGAAAGCCCTGAGCTCGGCTGGCCCGGGATTTGGGTGCTGCCTATGCTGCTGCATATCTCGCTGTCAACAAAAGCAAGGCGAGCCGTGAACAAGGAGGGGGGAGGCGGCCATGCAGCGAGGAGGCAAAACACAGAGGAGACAAACAAAGCAGCAGGCAAATAATGAAGGTATTAATAAAAGACAAGGAGGGCACACACAAAGAGGAAGGTGAGGGATTGGGAGACAGCCCAGCCAGGCCTGCACCAGTGCTTTGAGCTCAGTTTCACACGAGAGCAGTGGTGTGTGCAGAAGAGAAGTGGAGCGGCAGAGAGAAATGCAAAAGATCCAGAAAAGGTCTGATCAAAAGCATGCAAAATGATACATAAACTAAAAATAAGTCTAAGAAATAAAAGGTTCAAAAAGCATACAGCAGATTCAGCCACCATAATCTAACACCTGCATTTGCTAGCGAGCCTCCAGACACATGCTTAAGTGAAAATTGGGTCTTAGTTGAGGAAAGCATCATTAAAATGCTGTCAGTCATTCTTAATTGAATTAGAGGTGGCGTGAATGATTGCAGCATATCGTACAGGGAGGGGCTTCTTGGGACTGCGTGGGCTTTTGTGCTCGAGAACAGTCACTCAGTATGTTATATGAGGATCAGTCAGCTTATACAGGCGCAGAAGAAGCACCATCATAATTGCTTATAGTTCTTTGAAACTTTTGGAACCTGAATTTGCAAAAGAGTCTTGGGAAAGATCTCTACCTGGCCAGCCAACTCCAGACGCTTGTTTCCATAGTAATCACGGTCGTCCACTTTGTTGTTGCCTTGAGCAAGAATCACTCTGCGCACCATTACAGCAAGGTAAATGCATTTGGCCCGGAAGTTAAACTCCTTCACCTAGGAGACAGACAAAAATTGTAATCACTCACGGACAACTTTCCGTGACAAGATCATGAACGTGCTGGTCATAAAGTGGAGTACAGAACTAATTCAGGTAAGGAATCTATAAGAAATAAATAAGAGAAACCTACAGGAACATGGGTGAGGATGGTGGAAGCCAGCAACTCTCGGGCTTCCTCCATTTTGGTTTTCTTGGGTCCGCCCCACATGCGCTGACGCCTTACTTTATTTCCAATGTATTTTAGTGCCTGTGATGAAGACAGACAACTGTTGAGTTGTGTTGTCCACCAACAGTCGGTGTGACACGTAAAACAAACAATAACAGCAATATACCCTGTTTACTCGACTTGGACACACCCTCCTCGCCATTTACGACGAACTTTAGATGTTAAATACGTGAACATAGAGTTCAAATGCCAAACGTTTCTCCAATGGCAGCGTAGTCTCAGTGACGGATTACAGTTTTCCCTTACAGGTTTCCCTCATCACTTCACTGTGTGATGAAGCTACACTACTCTGAAGATGAATTCAGTCTTTGGAGCACTGAGCACACTGTTGGGCTCGGTGTGTTATAGGACCTGAATAACATTGAGGTTTGGCGTGTCTAGACTACTTTTTCCACTTTCTCAAACACACCCGGCACATTCTATACTACGATGCAGTTCGGCTTTAGCTGCTTTAGCATGTGGTTATACATATGATTTCTTTCTTTTCCTATTACATCTACATCTTTAGGAACAATTTTCTTTTTGTACTAGCGTCTTATTTACGCAATTTCTGGTGGTGGAAGAGAAACCAAAAGAGCAAATCCTTCATAAGTAACAGAATAGATCATACAATGGAGTGTAAAAAATAATATCTTGTGTATAGCTTTATCATGCCCTGCTCAGACAAGCAGGCATTTTGTGCTGATCAGGCATAACCGCAACTCTACTCTGTAGATGTCCAGCCTCCGGACATTTGTGGCAGCTGGTTCTGTAAAATCTGTCATCCACAGAATCCATTTTATAAAATGTAACTGCTTAAGGATTACAGCAAAGACTGAAACCTCAGCTACAACATCCTTCTCAGTCTAAGCTCCTGTTTAAGTATGTAAGAATTTATAGTATCATCTGACCAGGCATGGTTCAGAATCAGAGAACTGTTGAACCAGGTGCCTCTTATATCGTAATTACAAAGAAAGCTTCACATCTGTGGGACTATGGAGCCATAAGCAACTGAGTAAGACAAGTGACAGCCATTGTTTGTGGAATACAACCAATATAGGGGCACGAGGAACCACCACAGACAAGTGGAACCAACGTTCAGATCTGCCTTGAGAGCATGGGTTGATGTTGCAACATTGTAAACCTATTGTTCGCTGCGATTTGTTTCATGGTATAAAAGGTCAGTCATAGTAACAGTTCTCACGAGTTGAGCTTCACAGACAGAAATGGCACCATCTCCACCAAATAACGCTTTTCTCCAAGCATGGTTCTAGTCTGGTTCTTTTACTTTAAAGTCAGTAATTATCTCAACAACACGTCCTCAGAAAATAAATGTTTAAGTGGTGAATGAGCTGGACAGCACAGTGTCCATTGACTCACATGCACCTGAGCTTGGCCCTACTTAGTACCAAGAGGTTAGGGGTCACAAGGATTGGGATTTTCTTTTAGACCACCCACTCTGACATTTATAGCCACATGGCTGAGACTCAGGGGTGGGCAATATGAAGATATTTAGGATCATGATAAATGATGTCACAATAAGTTTAGCATATAGTGGATATCACTAGTACTTAAACAGCGAATAACTGAATGTGGCATTACAAAGGGAGCAAAATCAGGCCTGGCCCTTTTTTAAACCACAAAAAGACTTTCAGATCAGAGCAGTATTTGTTAATATTTGAAATATAGTCTGTAAAAGATACTTGAAACATTAAAAAAATTCAGCAGGAAGGAGTACAGATGCAGCTGATGCGGAACGTTGATATCCATTCTGTCAGAGCATTGCTGGGGTTTGCTGGATATATTTTTAAGTACAGACTTAAAATTACTGCAATACTGAGGTTAGTGTGTTTCAGGGTGGTTCTAAGAATAAGTATTTAAATACCTATTAAGAAATAAAGAGTATCCAAACCTGTACACTGTGGTTTGGGCCAGCCATAAGCGTGATGCATGTGATTTACTCACAATCACTCACAAAAAGGAATACAATTCATAAACAAATATTTTCAAAATAATTTCTGGAAGACAAAATAGTGAAAAATGTTTACAGCTGGACTTGCCTACAACAGTATTTTGTTGTATTTGTCTATACCTGCGTTCAATTATTCAAAAATATTTAAAAACCTGCCAGTAAACATTTTACTCTCTTTGCAGTCTAAAGCTTAGAGAGGGAGGTGGAAAAAAATAATAAAAAAATAAAAATAAATACATGAATGAACGAACTGAAACTCACTTCTACTCTGGGTTCACAAAATATGTAATTCTATCTCTAGATGGTGATTTGATTATGGGTGCTGCCCTCTAGTGGTCATTAAGAGAAGTTTTCTATTGCTTTACTTTTCACCCTCAATTAACTCTTCAATGATTTTCTTCCAATGTAGCTGGAGTCTGCCTGGGTCAATTGAAGCACACATGTAAGGCTCATTAGAGTCCTGATGTGACACACACAATGCCACAGGCCCACAAACAGCCTCTCAGGCATGCTCAGATGCAGGTTGCTAGGATGCAGATATGCTTCTTACCAACCTATTGTTGTGGCTTCCGACAAAATAAGACGTCTGCACTCAGCAAATTGGGCCTCAGCATTTGTTAATGTACGTCACAGACAGACATGTTTAGTCATTGAAGGGCCCAAATTTCATCATTATACAAGAGAAACAGGTGTACATGTTCAGTATACTTTAATGACTGATGAAAGGTAAGCCAAAACAAGCTAGATGGTTATGATTTTCTTTGGATACACAAATTATTCACTGAGATACGGTCTGCACAGAAAGACCAATCTGTGTCTATAGTCGATTAAATACATTTGAACAATTGGAATATTGGTATCAGACAATAAAAAAAGGCACAGCCTTATATCATTTAAAGCCTAGATCTAGTCAATAGATTTGGATACTTCTGGAGCTGCGGCCTCAGAAAGAAACCCACAAAGAAAATGTACTCAATACATCAATCATACACACTCATAAGAACGAGAATTTTGGTGAAAGTTGGCCAAGCTGTCCCTTCAGCATGATTTAAAAACCAAGCTCTTCTTTTTGAGGCAGTGAATATGTACAGTGTGATGAAGTACCTGGGTCTGAGTGAAAATCTGAGCCTTCTGGCACTCTTCCAGACTGGGGGCAAAAGCAGCCATAACATGCTCCTCTGTACCAATCATCTGGACTATCTCCTGATCGCTCTCCACACCCATGGCCTGAAAACACACAAAAACGAAAGCAGACAAAGGAAGAATAAGGAAGATGCTGAGCAGAAACAACATGGAGGCTTGTTCATTTCATTGTTTTTTGAATGATATTTCAAAATAAATGGACAGACAACATTCATCACACAATCAAAATGTACTTCACAGATGTGCACAGTAACATTCGTCTAAATTTGACACATGGTGCATAATTCCAGAGGTAAGGGGACAAGCCTAGGCCTCGCTGACATTTACTTATGCTAATAGTCAACTGTGGGAACGAGACAGTGGCCCAGAGCGCTCACAGGTCGGTGCCGTTTTCACTGGGTAGCATTGTTGGGTTCTGTAGGAATTTACTCTGGACGCACAAGAGCAAAGCAAACATGCTTGTCAGCCAATTTACTTTAGTGCCTTGTCCCAAATGAGTCATATCTGTATATTTGGACAGGGCCTGATGCAAGAGAACTTGCAATGAACATCATTTGAGAGAGGAGGGAGTTCTTATTTACGCTTGGACTAAATAACACCACTAACTGTGTCTTACTCTGAAATAACTGGCACTCTCAGTAAAGCCCAGATTCAAGTTAACAGAAGTTAATGTCTGTGCCTTAATACACAGTAGATGATACTCTGACAGAGACATTTTTAATCGCAAAGGAAAAAGAAAATCATATATTTAACATTTTCAGAAGAAAACCAGCTGGGCTAAAAGACATTAACTATAACAAAAACTTTTAACTTCACAACCAACCGCTACAGTACTATTTTCTTTTGTTACATTGCGCCATCTGCTGGTTCAAAACTGGAATCAGGAGCACCAGCTGTACCTAGATTTTTAATACAATGGCATTCAAATGGCCACAAGGCCACAGTTGGTGTGCCACAAGGTACAGTTGCAAATGCCTGATCATGCACTTTTTAACCCAGAAAGTATGGGTGGAGCTATAAACAGCACCTACTATTGGCTGGCGAAACAAAATCTTCACGGAATAATCAAGGCCTGTACGTTAGACAACATCTCTAAAATACACTAGCCAGTAAGAACCTCTGCCTGTGACTCTTACATAAAACTAAATGCAGTGTAAACACTAAAACAGAAGCCCTTCATTGCTACTGCTGTGTGTGTTTACAATTAACACAGGTGTAGTGAGAGAAATCATGCAAAACAACACAGAGACATGGTTTATATTTATTTAAAATGTAGGATTTGCCACTGACAATACTCTTTCGTACCGTGTACAACAAAGCTACTACTCCTTGCAATTAACTAATAACGGCTACATTTAAGTTTGCAGGGATTTTTAATGCCACTTTTGTTTTCCACCCTCTTACCTTGAATATTATGGCTATTGGAGCATCTTCAGAGAGTGTATTGTGCTTCAGATAAAAACGACCCTGTTTCACAATCATGTTAGTTCTACTCTTCTTCTCATGAGTGGAACTACAGGCCAGACAGAAAGAGATGGATACAAATATGAACAGTGAGTAAGAGCCAAAGAAGTATCATTCATGTATTCAACCCTGAAGAAAGCACATATGCATGCAGATTTTATGCCTCGCCGCACCTGGTAACAGATGCTCCAACTGCACCCTTGCGATCTTGCTCCACAATGATGCGGTTCTTGGACAGCTGCTCCTGAATAAGGATAACCTTCTCCTGACCCTTCACGATGAAATAGCCCCCTGCACGAACAAACATAAAACAATTATTAATTAACAGCAAGTAACGGAAGCAGTATCTCAAGATTATGTAATTAAGGTATTCTCCAAGGTTCTACCTGGATCTAAGGGACATTCATTGAGTTTAGAGAATTCCATGGGTGTTTTGCCGGTCAAGACACAGTTGGAGCTTCGCAACATAATTGGCATCCTGGCACAAAAAAGCAACACAGATGGACATTTACGTCATTTCTGAGTTTATCTAATTATCCTAAGAAAGGCTAAGTGAAAAGGACAAAATAACATCTTTTGCACAACTCAAATGATATTCAGAAATGAAAGTTTGGTCAAGCGGTGTGTGTGCAGAAAAAATAGCCAGAAGCACCTTCCAATGGGTAACGCATTGCGGATAATCCTCTGACTTCCTCTGGTGTATTCTATGTCCACTGTGATGGGAGCGGAGTAGGTCATGTCTCTCAGACGACACTGAGAGCCAAAGATAAAGTAAGGAGCCTAAGATCACTACAGATTGGTGCACTTTTTAAAACCACAAAACGTATGGTGTACTGTTTACAGAATCCATCATTTACACACAATTTTCACCAACATCAATTCAACAATGTACTAAATTATAAAGATTGATAGATTTGACATATGGTTATAATTGTGAATGAGAGCTGAATTAATTAGAGCTCACAGATTACCTCATGTGGAGACACCGGTCTGGTTACATTAAAGCTCTCTTCCACATCAGGCATGCCAACATAAATGTTTAGATACCTGTAAACACAGGGAACTGGTTCTAAAATCTATAAGCAAATGTTAGAACAGTTAAACAACAGATAACAGCAATCTTACTTCAGATACCACATTGGATCAGCATCACTTGTAATCTTCTCATTTGCCTTCATGATCTTTTTTATCTGTATATATTACAAAGGAGAACAAATGAGTCCTTCTCCATGTTCTTCATACACTCAGAATAATGTGCAGAATAATACAGAGGTCAAGTGCTGTACCTCCACATTGATGAAATAGTTGAAAGAGTCAATGTGTTGCTTTACCAGACCTTTGACCTGAAAATGTAGTGACATAAAATAGATTAAATTCAAAGGAGAGATAAAATCGGGACATTAAGATCCACATTACTTTATGTAGGCAAACTGTACTTTTATTGTAGAATGACTTGTTTTTTGCAACTGAGATGCCTGTTTATCTTTAGTATTTTGTTTACCTTCAAAAAGGCTGGAAGCAGCTTCCATTTTTCCTTTAAAAAACAGCACATGTAGGTGAGGCATATTCTTTCATACACAGTCACAGGAGAATTATTAAAAGCAGTTGCAAAGCTGAAGACCAGCTCAGGCAGAGAAGCCACTGCTGTTAGCTTAGCATACATCAAACACACTGCCTGTTTTAAACTCTTTTACCTCCACTGTGTCCACTGGAGCAGCGAGCTGCTGGGGGGACAGGTCCCCAAAGTCGTCCTTTAGCATCTCCATGACTTTTAATAAATGTGACACACTAAAATGCTACGACATTCTGTTACTTCACCAACAACCAAAACATCACTGAAGCTACATGGACATGTGAACTGTGTGGAGTAACAGGAAAAAATGTACGGGCTAAATATAAAAGAAGATTAGTTCCGCCCGCTGGCAACGTGTTTGACAGATAATCAAAACAACACCACCAAAATAATCTGTCACTGCTTTTTAACCTGATTTACAAACCTCAATAAAATGTGACGAGAAAGGTGCCTTTGCGAGGTGTTTAATGTTTAGATGTATATCTGGTCCATTTTTAAAAGATGTAGGAAAGAAGTACAGAAATACTTTTAGTGAATCAGTTTAGTTACAACCAAGCATTTCACACATGGAATCACCTCTATATCATGTTGTTGTTGTTGTTGTTCTTCTTCATCGTCTTATTATTGTTGTTGTTATTGTTGTTGTTGTTATTGCTATTAACTTTTTTAAAATCCCAAATTATAAAGCTACACTGTGATAGGAAAATGTAAAGTTAATAATATATTATATTATAATACATGACATTATATGTTTACCTATTGTTATTCCTACGGAAGTCTTTGCAGTTTTGCTCGCTTAATAATTCTGCTGCTCCAGTACGGTTTCTGTCATTGTGGTACTGTTACTGATGTCTATCAGACAGTGCACTCTATGCTGTCCTGTCCTCTAATATTGTTGTAGCTCTTATGATTTCTTGCACTTTTTTATGTTACACTCTGTGTAGTCCTGTCCTGTAGTCTTATGTTTTCTGTTGCACAATGGTCCTGTAGGAGTGCTTTTTTCTCAGTGCATTTTCTCTGTATGTACATGATTGACAATAAACACCTGCTTGACTTGCCTTGACTCTATGCCCAAACACAAAAGACAAAATCCAGCATACCCCTGTACTTGACAAGTAAAACAAAACACAATTTAAAGTGATGAAATGATAAACTTTATTAATTGTGAGCAGTTTACAGTTTCTAGTAAGCATGAGAAAATGCACAGTTAGAAGAAGCTCAGATTTCTCTAAACTACAGATATCCACAGAAGGCATGCCTATTACATGCTTATCTTCCACAGTTCCAGGCCTCATGCCCTGGTCTCTTAAAGATGGCAGTCACTTCTACAATATGATGTACACTGCAAACAGGACGCTCAAACAGCTGCATTATACTCTATATGTGTCTGTTGTTGCTGCTCAGTAGCTTGGGATAGGATGTCCCAATGGAGCGCCCATGTCTGTGAACAACAAGCTCCAGCTGATACTCGTCCAGGTTGACCACCGCAGTGGTGGTCTTCTCTGTGGATGTGAGGAAGAGGATGGTGAAAATGGCCATCTCAAGCTCAGGGCTGACGCCAATGAAAGCACTGCCCACAGGCTTGATCAGACCGTGCCAGCTGAACTGCACATTCAAGACGTGGTCGTCCTCGTCCGGCTAAAACAGGAGAGAGCAAGAGACATTTTTCAGTGGAAATGAGATCATATCAAAGCATAGATAAAGCATACACTTGCAATTCAATGTGTATTTAAACTAGAATGTACATTATTGTTGAGTATTTAAAATTTTTAATATCTATTTTAACATCATCAAACCTACATCTCACCAGGGCCACATTCAGAACCCTGTACCTTATTAAAACCAGAGCAGTTATGACAGGCACATGTCCAGATCAGCATGTGGAATTATACATATATAATTTGTCATTTTATTTAGAATTTTGAATTCATGTAATAATGCTGCCAGGCCTTCAAAGGCATGTTGCCATGTTGGGGAAAAAACATCAACCAGAGAGGATTTATGTAATTTAATATTATTTACTTATTTTATAATACTAAATATCATGTACTTGTAACACTCACATAACACTCTGAAGTTTCTACAACAGTGGGTGCTATTATTAACAGCCAAGATGCCCAGTAGAATCAAGCAGATGTGTTTAACAATTTTCAAAATTTGAAGTTAAATATTTCATTACCAAAATGTGTTAGAATATGTTATGTTATCTAAAATTGTATTGTTTAATATGTGATTTCCATAAAAGAGTTTCATTAAATCAGATAATGTTCATTAGATAAGAAGAAGTGTGAAATACTTTACCATGTCATTGCTCCTGGCTTTGTAACCCTTGTAATCAAGTAGATGCTGCTTTTCCTGCAGGTAGAACTGGACCCAGTTGTGGAGGCCCATGATTTCATTCCCAAATTTAGTCTCACCAACAAACACATGCTCAAATCCACTGGAGTCCTCCCTAGTCAGGCCCAGAGATGAAAAAAGATGCATTAATGCATGAGAAAACTAACACAGCTTGCATTATGCTGGTCAAAAAACAAAATCCACTTCAGTGCTCCAAAATATTCTTTCTTTATGGATGCACCTTGACTAATATGTGCAGCCAACTCTTTTCATATCTGCATGCATGTGTGTGTGAGAGCTTGTGCATGTATCCAACTGAGACAGAAAAACAAACTAAAAGAAATACGGAGTGCAGCTCACCCTCCATTCCTGTCTCGGTGGTAAAGACGAAACCACATGTAGTACAGCTGACTCTTAAACTGTCTCAGATCAGAGCGAGATTTTCCTTTCTTTACCAAGTATTGGTGAGCACGCTGAAGAAAGAATGAAAAACACCCACCCCCAAATGTATTAAGCAGATGTTAGTGTTACTGAACAAAACCAAGACAAGACATCACGTTATACTGCACAGAATTTTCCCCATATCTCCCAGGACCTGCGTCTTCCAAGAACAGAATGTGACAAGAAGAAGCACACTGCAAAAACTGTTGGAGAACTCAGGAGATGGTCAAGACAAAAACACAAGACACTTTTCAGAGATTTCAGAATTTGTTTACTGACTTCCTCACTAAGATTCATTTGTTGAACTCACTTATTTGTTTATCCAACAATTTGTTCATTGTTAGGCTTTATTATGGGGAAATTCAGACTGCATTACATTTAAGAATTGGCAGACACTCTTTTTACGAATCATGTTACTACTTGCGACTAATGTAGTTTTTGGAGTCTTGCCCAGGGGTCCTTATTGGTAAAGTATGATGTGCGTGTCTGGGCAGGGAGCCACACCCCAGTCTGCTTGCTGAAAGGAGAGGTGTTACCCATTACACTATGCAGACCACAGCCTAAACAAAAGAATGGCTCTATTATTTCTCTTGAGCACATATCATGTCTCAAGAATGTAATAAACATGTCATAATTCATTTATATCTGATAAATATCATACACAATTGTGTTTATTTTTATGTTTATTTAATATATGTTGAGGCATGGGATGAAAATGGCAATGTTAAAATCCTTGTCACACTCCTTGTCTTTACATTTTTAATGGTATGGTGTACTGGATAACTCTGTTGCCCTGTACCCAGCAGACTGGGAAAAGTCCTGGGGGCAAGACTCCTAATGCTACATTAATTACATCTGTAACATGAGGTATTTCTGGATAAGAGTGTATAAAAACGCTGTACATGTAATGTAGGCTGTTTTCACTTTTTTAAACGTAAATGTTTCATTGGGAAAATATCCATAAAAAATATTTGGCAGTTGCAATTGGCAGTAAAGACGTCTTAAAATAAAAGCATACAATGCCTAGTATTTATGACACAAATTGCAAAACATTTAATGAACGTGATGCAAGATTTAAAAGCGATTTGAACACATGAAAAGTCAACTGCAGTGAAAATGCACATGACGCAAAATGGATGAAAATAAGAAATGTAACCACTAAATGTTTGCTAGGAAAGAACTGTGGTAGACTTACTATACATAAGTTGAAAAGTTGTATAGCAACACACGTGTGTGTGTGTGTGTGTGTGTGGGTTTAGGTGAGTGTGCTGTGTGGACTGTGTAGTTGTGTGAGTGGCCTTATTGTTATTAAATATTAGTCTTGGTGATGTGTGTGCAAAGTGTCTACAGCCTGGTTGACTGCTTAGGCCTGCATCCTTTAATTTTATACAGTAAACACCCGACATTCTTGAGGGTTGCGTTTCAATAGCAGCCGCAAATTCTGAAAAAACACAAATTTGTGATGTGGCCTATTTTTATAGTCTAAACCCTAAATACGCCCCCCAAATATGCTCCCAAAACACTTTAATTTCATTTTAAACTCAGCTTAATACATTACCCTTAAAGAAAACGTAAAGGTAAACCTGTATTCGTACTGTACAGTTTACACTGAACTGCTGTCTCCCGCAGTGCTAGAACGTAAATACCAATGTTACTCCTGTATAGACTGTACTGTAATTCATGCAAGCGCGTTTTCTACAGTCATTTAATTTACAGTAATAAAAACACAAGGCTTTAAGAAGAAAAACATGCAAACGTTTTACAGCACATAAGTATGACTGCTCTTTACAGTTGCCCTAGATTTAGCAAATGTGCAGCAAATGTTAAAGGAAACTTTTTCAGAGAACTCAAAATATGATCTATAATCCATTAAGATTTCTCTGCAGCGACCTCTGGTTCCATCACTGTGTGAAATACCCGGTGCCAGTCCCCATAATCCACCACCCCCAACTGTTCTTTTAACAGTGCTGCATTCCAGGTGGAATTTACTGAAACTAGGTCTACTGAGAATCTTGCAATATTTTTTTTATTTGTGTGCTGTAAAACATTCAGCATTTGTTTAAGCCAAAATAATGTTTTCAGCATGCTGTAGCTTTAGGGGTTTGACTGGTTATTGTTTGTGTACACGACTCCATTGTCTTCTAGATAGACTGTCATCTGCAAATCACACATCACGGCTGAACACCAAGGCTGTGTACACAAGAGGACAACGGTGTTTATACCTTCATGACTGCCGTCTCCAAGATGGCATCCAGGAAAGCATTATTCTCCGCCACCTCCTCAGAAGTCACTTTCTCAGCCACACCAGTGGACCTCTCATAGTTGTCCAGCAGCTTCATGAAACCTAAACAAAGTCAGACAGTGAGACGCTTTGGTTTAAGTTCTGTCCTTCAAGTAAAACACGGCATGTAGAAATGACAATTTTGGTCCTGTGAATCGTTTGCAGTTTTTAGGTAAACTGTACATGTGACACATCTTTAATCATAAAAAGTAAAAAATCAAAGGATTATTTCAGTATTTAGACAGTTTACATCCACTCCCAACTAACCGTATTTAACAATATTTAGCAGCATTAATGAAGATTTTGCACCAATGACAACATTTCCGCAGGAAGTGCATGTTATCTGCCTGGCTAATGCAGTTCTGAGGCTTACACTTATAAAAATCAGCTTATCTCTACATTCAGTATGAAAATCTCAGCTTCTAGAACACTTTTACATGTTCATTCCTGACCACATTCTGGCGGATTTTACAGAAGAATTTGTTGCTAATATCTGAATTTCTAATAAAGTAGAGTTGAACTAAATGTTCTGGAAATATTTTATAATAACAGTGCCACGCGTTTTCTTCATGAAACAAAAAAATAAGCACCTCTCAGGAGTTTGACTTCACATAAGAAATGATTTCATTCTAACATCATCCAAAGCCCATCATTCAAAGACCATCATCCAAAGACCATCTGGATTTTTAATTTTTTTAAATATACAATAGTACAAATAATATTTCACACAACTTTAGTACAAAAAGGAATATTAGTAATCAACTGGCAAATATTAATTGTTATATCAGTTGTTTTAGCTTAAGACTGTTGCTCGAGCTCCATGTGTTAAAAGCCCATTTTTGAGCTTGCTTGGTCACTTTCTCATCTGATTAGTTTGATAAATCTAGATTTTTTAAAATAATATTTAAATTACTTTGTAAAAAAACTTTTGTAGGAGTTATTCGGTGACTTCGATTCATGATGTAATGACAAAGATGTAAAGGACGGTTTAGTTTTAAACATAAAGAAAGCATTTACACAAGTTGAAGGATCTTTAATTTTATACCATAGTAATCTTGAAGGGCTGTAGCCAGACTGACTGAATGAATGAAGACTATATAATTTGTTCACTCTGTTCTCATCTGGATATGGTTTTAATCAACTAGAAAAGTCCATTCTGTTTGCATTTGTGGTAATTACAGTTCAGTTACTGCATATATTGACAGGGACATTTCACTGTGACATTCTTTGTAACCAAGCAAAACAGGAGCCTCACTTGGAGCAATCAGAGTTAAGCCAAACCAGCCCTTTATTTAAACCAGGCTTGCCTTGAACGCAATTCCATTACATAAAGGATTCTGGCATGTCTCTTAGAAAGGCATGTCTAGGGCAACTCCCGGCGCAACCTAAGCTTTTGTGCAAACTGTGAGGCAAACACAACCCCACACAGGACTTTCACACCATGGGCTTTAAGAGTCACAGCATGTTGAGGCAAACGAGTAAGACTAGTCTGCAATCAATGAGGATTTGTGGAAAGATTTATATAAGTGAGAAAAGATAGACATGTTACAAAGTGAACAAGAAACATGATTTTCACTTACGGGCGTACGTAGTGATAGATTTCAGCTTGTTCTCGTTCACGTAAGAGAAGAGTGGAGACGAAGCATGATCTACTGCAGTTGTGCTGCCGCTGGGTATGTAACCAGCTTTGCCCTGTAAAGAGGTTTGAGGAGATTTGAAGAGTGGGTAGAGTGGGTAGAGTGGCTAGTTGTGATTATTGCAGGGGCAAAATAATGTGGGATGATTAAATGCTACTGTGGCCATCATGATGCATTAAAACATGCAACATCAACCTTCACTCTATTCAGTCAGCAATCATGTACCTGCAGTGAGATCCTGTAGTCCGTCCCAGGTTTAAAGCGATTCACGTCCAATTTCCACAGTTCATTAAATATGTCAGACAGATCCTGGTTCACAGTTTGGCTGAAGATTGGCATAAGGTCAGTTTAGAGTTCTGTTTGTGTTCACAGTCTGATGTACTGAACTTGGTGTAGACATGGGTTGATGGTAATGTACTAATTTTACAATGTGCAACACATACAACATTGTTTCTCAAACAGGTTTCAGTTTCACTAGGTTTTTTTAGATACGCAGAGTAGCTCTGCTTTCACTAACAGTCCACGCTTTATTTAAGGTACATTTGTACAATTGTGATTACTGATCAGATCAGCTTCACAGGTCACAGGTTAAGTACAGCAGAACTCAAAAAAGTCCAGAAATGAATTAATGAACACTGCCATGTCATTATAAAATGGTATTTTATTTTTAAAAATCCCCAGATTAACACATTATAGCTATTAAAAATGACATGTATTACATTACATGTATTCATATGCAGTTTCCCCAAATGTCGTGATAAGATCGTCAACTGTAATAAAGTTCAGGTAATTTTTTATAAAAGTTCACCTAACTTTTTCAAAGACACAAATCCCCAAATTAACACATTATAGCCATTAAAAATTACATTCATTCATTCACACATATTTACATGCATTTTTCCTTAATATGGTGATAATATCATAAACCATGACAAAAGTTTAGACAATTTGGTAAACAATAATAATTATCGTGATCGTACTCATTTTTTTTTCAAATCGGTCCATGTGTAAAATATTAGGAGAAAAATCTCACCTTGCTGCATCAGTATGTGCAAACAGCGCCAGTAGCAGAACCAAGAATCCACAGACTTTCCTGCAAGAAGAAAACTCAATCAGCTGGTCTTTCTATTGCGGTGTTTTTGCATTTTTACAAGTTATCCGTGAAAATTTCAGTCGCTTCTTCTGGAAAACAGCAGCAGAGACTAGAGACTACGGTCCGAAACGAGACTGACAGTAAGTTGGGAAGTTTTATCAGAATAAACTGTACATACCCTCTAGACATCGTGGTGGATTTCGTCTCCCCGTGTCGAGCAGAGCTGCAGCTCGAGTGGAGTGGAGTGGGGTGGGTTTACAGTGTTAGTCCTCTCCCCCGTCGGACTGGTTCAGAAACACCCTCCCAAATGGCTGCCCCTGTTACAGCGCTCTCTCCTCATTCAGCCTTCAGGTGTACAAACCAGACTGAAAAACAGCTGCTACTGTTTTTAATATCAGAAGTGGCACCATAAAGAGAGACTTCTGTTACCATCGTTCTTTCATAGCCACTGAAAACTGTAAATAAAGCTGCACAAAGGAACAATTACAGTATAAACATGTAAGCGTAACTGACAACAGAGACAGACAGCAGAGGGCGCTGTTGCTAAATCAATCTATAGAGCCGTTCGCAGCCCAGTGAACATTATAGTTTTACTAAATGTACACATCAGTACAGATTAGAAATTCTTATTATGTGTTTAATTGATAACGGTCATAACGTTTTGCTTTTGATTTCCTAAGATAAAGTCCTATAATATCAGTTCTGGATTCCTATCACTTTCCTAAATTACAATTAAGATTTTTTCCCCCAATAATATTTTTGATTGAAAAGAAAAGAAGAAGAACATACAGTGCAGGAGCAAATTAATCTCCCTGTTTTGTTAACAAATTCTTTTACCTGCCCCTTCTTCTTTTTGGTAATTTCAAAATTGGGTTGCATGTATAGATTAAATGCTTCTGAAATAGTCTTAAAAATGACAGAGTTCAGAACATGTGTGTTAGATTGGCTTTAGTCCAGTTACAACAGTTACACTGTTCATCAACATTAAGATATATTTTGCTAGCTTAGCTTTACTATAGTGAATATGATGCCACACGGGATGTGGTGTCATTGATTGTACTTAATGTGTCTGGTCAGAAATTTCTATCCTCTGCCAAGTACAAATTGTGTTGTGGTTTCATTATGATAATTTAAATATTGAAACCAAGCCTTTAGAATTCACTGGAATTTCCAAAATATGGTCTACTGCAGATCTTGGTGGTAGTTCAGGGAAATCAGGGCACAGTGTCTCAACAAAGTGACAGACCTGAAAGTAATGGAATAGACTTGTGTTTAGAAGTTTAAATGTAACGGAAAGGTAAAGGTACAAAATATTCACTTGTGAACTCACCACACAGTGTGAACAATGTGAAATTCCTTCTCTGCATTTAACCCAAGTGAAGCAGGGGGCTGCCACCATTGATGGGTGCTCGGGGAGCAGTGTGGGGGACAGTCCCTTGCTCAAAGGTACCTTAATGGTGCCACTAGCAGTCCAGGGATTCAAACCCACAACCTTCTAATCGCAGGGCTAACCACTAGGTCATCAGCTGCCCCATGACTTTTAACATTGCTAAAGGTCCCAGTCATTCCCATGGCTTAAAAACAAAGTCTGTCTTAGGGGGTGAAAAAGTATGTTTATTACATATAGAGGAACTTAGAGAGATATTTAACAGTTTCAAATGTTACCAAAATTACATCCTAATCTTATGGGTGCTATTAACAATTGGACATGAGGTATATTGTGAAAATGAGCAGGGCGTTTTGTGGTAACTAAAGGAAAGGGAGCTGAAAAACATGAATTGGATTTCATTTCACACCATTTATGTGATGGAGACTGAACTCATTGTACAAGTTTTTGTATTTTAGCTGAGCACTAATACAGCATTAGGATAGGAAGCACAAGTGCACCAACAAATATAAGAATCCAGGTAATACATTGTTTTTTCACACAGCCAATTCTTCCTGCAACAGACAAATGCATAACATTCTACCTCTGAAAATCCATTTAAAGTGTATTTACTAGGGGTGTAAAATTCTCTATCTTTGATTGGTAAGCAAAAAAGTCTGGCAATTTGTTCATCATGCTCATATGTATAGCCTTATAACCATTATCAAACACTGCTCAGTCTTTCCTGGTGATAAATTATATTGTGTTTAAAGATCTGTTCATATATTTCAGCTAAGGGTGGATGTGGAACATTGATAGAATATTGATAGATCCATTATATCTTTAATAATTTCATTCTGTTTAGAGTTCCTCAACCTGCTGCGTGATATACTATAATTTCACCCTGATCACAACTTTGTTTCTCACAGCATCTGACTTCTTGAATTATATACAATGATCTATTGCCATGGAAATTAAGGTGCAAAAGTCTTAATCTGCAAGTAAAGTGGTGTTGAGTCTCCAAGGGCTGGCACTCTGAATGATTAAGAGAAGATGACATATCAAATATAAGGGTGCATGATTAGCAGAAAGAATTTTATCTATGAAGAAATAATCTGTTCTAGAGAAGGAATTGTGGATCTGTGGAAAATAAAATTCTTTGCCACGGATCTAAACAGCCTGTCTGGGTCACAAAGCTGGTTGATGTCTGGGCGATTTTAAAAGGGGATGATATTTTATTACTTGACTGATTCAATCACAGTTTAAATCTTTGCCAAAATTTAGAAGATATTTATTTCAATCAGACAATAAAGAAACAACTTTTTAATATAAATGTTACATCGCTCCAACTTTTGGAGGAGAAGTCAGAGAAGCGAGATTGTGTTGGTTTGAGGAGAGACTCTGAGTATGTCGGGAGAAAGATGCTGGGGATGGAAGAGGAAGGCCTGGAAGGAGGTTTTTGGATGTGGTGAGGGAGGACATGCAGGCAGTTGGTGTGAGAGAGGAAGATGAAGGCGGTTGATCTGCTGTAGTGACCCCCTGTCGGGGTAGAAGCTACATCAGCCTGACTGGGGGCATATAGTCACTCAGAAAGGAATGTTGAGGAAAGAGAGACATTATAAATGATGTTAAACAACAGCGAGTGTGTTATTCTTTTGGATATTACTACTTAGTTTAGAAGGGCTTTAAAAAGACATAAGCCTTCCCTTACTGAATCAGCGTATGTCATGACTTTACAACACACCCACTGCAACAGAGTGGTCAGAGTGTGATTTTGGAAACAGCTTGGAATTACATTTTGGCATCTTGAGATATTCAGGGTTAATCTACTCATACCCACTTTCATCAATGCAAATAAACATCCAGGTTATGGATACATGAGACTGTGCTGTACTTATTTTATTAAACTTCCAAAAATGGACACGGCTTGACAAAACAAAATACACACAAATGAAATGATTATGAGAGGCACAAAGAAAAATATATCACAGCACTAATGAGTAGCACAATTTTTTTTTATATGTTAACTGATGCACAATATTTCTGAAAATGAGAAAGGCTTAAATAATATGCAGACATTTCTTTACAAATGAGCCATCAAATGCATTGTACGGAGTTGTTTCATAGCATTACATATGTTGCGTCCACATACATGCATGGATGACCATACAGAGAAACCAAAAGAACGGATGATAGGCATCAATACAAAACAAACACAGCCTTTGTAGGCACTGAGATCTGGCAATACTTACTCGGAGGCTTTGAGACTTGGCAGTTTTTGTAATCTAATTTTTAAAATCTAATTTCTTAAAATAGGTCTATGATTCAGGAGGCTAAAAGTGTCATTGTGCTCTGTTTGCTACCATAAAGACAAGGACACACAAAAAAAAAAAGACATCGGAGCATAAGGACTTTACAAAAAGTGTGCTTAAGTCTCCAGTGACCAGCTGGGAGGCAAACTACAGTAGGACTGCCACATATTCCCTTTAATAATTCATAAAATACCTGCCTTTGAAAAACAGCTACTGTATAACCAAATAATTTAAATCAAAAGATAGGACAAACTAATCCCTAAACTCTTGCATCTGCTCTTGGGACAAATTCCCATTCTCAACACTTGTTTACATAGGAAATATGGTTCTTCTAGAGGACTTTACACAAGCACTGGAAATGGAAGGGGGAGGGTGTTGGCACAGTCAGCTCCAAACACAGCAGCAGCACTATGGACAGGCAAACCCAAGCAGAACCCTCAAATGTTGGAGTCATCATCAGCCATGCTGGGGTTGGGCAACGATGTTGACATTTCTCTAAAGAATTCGTCATCTTTCAGCATACTCTGCACCACAGAACAAAAATATGTTACTCAGCACATTATGTGGTTATTTAGTAGCTATAGTTATTACAGGTATAGTTTTTAAACATTGCAGCAGGCCTCCCCTAGTGAGGAATTGCCACATAGGAGCTGGGTGAGGGGTGAAATGGAAAATACCAAAAAATTATTATTTAAATGACACCACCATCTTAACCACTTTCCAAAATGTGCCACTTGGGGGGCATGGCCTCATGAGGAAAAAGTGAGAGTATGTCTTATACAGAGCCATGCATCTAATCGGAGCTACATAGTTGATGTGATATTACCGTTAGGTTGTTAATGCCCTCGGAGAAAGCTCCAATCTGTCGCACTGTTCCTTCCGAGTCCTCCATCTGTGGTCACATAGTCAAAGAAAAGTTCTAATTATGAGAAATTAAGCCCATAGTACCAGAGGGTAATACTAGCCTGTGATGTACTAAATAAGTTTGTAATGGTGCGTGTTTATTAAGTTCTACCTGCTCTAGTCGGTCTAAGTCATCCTCATAGATCTGCAGCTCCACGCCTCTGTAGCCCTTCTGGAAGCTGCGCCCTTTAGGCATCTCCACGTCCATGGGGCACACATACTCCTCACTGTCCTCCTGCCTCTTCTTCCTCCCAAAGCTTCCGAAAGCGAGCTTACGGGGCTGCACACAACACACAACAACATACTTAAGTGGAAGTCCTCTAGATTAATTAGACACTACAGTAAGCACTACTAAATTCTGTACCAACTATGTTTTGCAGTGAAGGCCATGTTAAAGAAGTAGTTTAAGAAAAACATCATGGCACAGATTTGGGGAGGGACTGTACCACTAAAACTGGGAATCCCCATGGTAGCTCAAGAACACACCCAAACACCAGTGCGAGTGAAAACCTTGCTTTACACAATGCCAACCAATGGGTTTTTCTTAATACTTTTAAAGAGTCCCTTCAGTCCCTTGTTTACTCTCATTCTCTTGGTCTGTCTGGCCAGAATCCTCCTCATCTATGCCACAAACAGAAAGCCAGTGTTTATGTTGCTGGTGCTCTTCCTCAAACATGCTATAACTACTTGCAATGAGGCATGACGCACCCATGGCATGCTAACTTGAAATACAGCAACTCCACCTCTCAACCACAATATGTTTGCTGATTGTATTTGGCTAAAATTACGAACAAGAAATGGAAGTGTATAACCTACCAAACAGCACTGTGCAAGCTCCATGCCCAAATTATTACACATGTGCCTTAAATCACCTTAAACTTCCTCAGACTTGTTTATGTGGTATGACAAAAAGTCTATTTGGAATCGCAAATCTGAAAGTCTGAACTGTGTTTATACTTTTGCCGGTTTTCCTTACATTCAATTTATTTTGCCAAACTATTCCAGAACTAAATATTAGATCAAAAATCCTGCGTAATAGTTGGCTGGTTAGGTTGTACCTTGACTTTAGCAGTTGCAGTAAGCACAGCATAGTCAGGGTTCTCCAGACAGTCTTGCTTCAGCTGCTGCGCCTCTGAACCTATTAACAGGTTAAAGTGGGTGGCCAGGTGCCTCCGAAGAAGAGTCTTATTGGGAGGGATGTTCAGCAGCAGGGCCATGGTCTCCACATTGAAGCGAGGCTCCAACACCTGGACACACACAGACATTAAGTATCGTTCATCCTCAGACACCTGAACATATTTTCTCTCTTTCTTCTCACTGTTTACCATCAGTCCTCCGTGGACCCCACTGCCTCTCAGATTGGGTGCATATTCTGCCAGATCAACAGAACGAAGCCACTCCATCACACGATGATTGGTCCACTGAGATACCTCAGCTGGAGTTATGTTGTTCTAAAAAGACACAGAGAAACAAAATCAGCACTGCTTACACAAAGGCCATTCTAGGTATTCTACAGCAGAAGAGCTTGGCACAGCGGAGCAGAAAACAGTGAGGCAGTGGATACCTCGTCTGAGGGTCTGCGGCGCAAGCAGTTGGGCTCGTAGTTGTTGAGGCGCAGCACCTGAATGGCTCTCTTAATGCTGAGGTGATGCAGCACACTGCCCACTTTCAGAGATAACAGATCATCCTGACCAACACAGGAGAACAAGTTAATGTAGCACAAGTTCAATAGTGTATTATATACATAAATATTTCCACATTTTTTGAGACAAAAGGATTTAACGTAGTTACAAATACTGTTGACAAACACTGTAAGCCATTTATCTCTATTTTTCCAATTTTTGTTTCTAAAGCAATTGAACACATCAGCTACCCCTTTACAATGTGTGAAATGTTCATGACAAATGAATGAAAAGAGCTGGCCCAAACTGATAAATAAAATAAATTCAATGGTTTTACACTGACTTGCATTAGAACCATGAAAATGTTTTTGTCTCATCTTGTCCAGTTGGTACATTTGCATTTGAGAGACTCGTTTTATTCTTGGACAGGAGCAATAAGGAAACAAAGATTTGAAACAGGCCGTTTTGAATTCACAGATTTCTTGATGACATTTAAAAACAAGGCAGATAGATGTAAAAGTTATGGAAGATGTTTCAGCCTGGACTGAGATCATTTGTATCCATCAGTCTTAAAGGCAAAGTAGTAGAAGCTGTTTCTGTTACATACAACCTCATAAATGCCCTAAGTTGGAAAAACTTAGGACATGGCGATTTACTGGGAGTGACTGCATTTTGGAAATCTGTATTTAAACAGCAGCAGGAGTTATAAAAAGTGAAAGTCAGACAGTGATAGAAAGAAAGTGACCCATCATTATTCATGAGGGAAAAAAAAGCATACCACAGTCATGTAGTGAAGCATTCGTCCATCCACTCTCCCTTCATCAAACTGTGTTTTGTACTGAGGAAGGCCTATGTCATCAAGCCACCCTGGGTGAAGTGATCAGAAAAATTTAATCAGCTTGCCAAACACCAAAGAAACATCCAGAAATCTGCAGTCAATTATGACTCTGAGAGCAGGAACATGAGTTTCTTACTCGTCACCCAGTGGTAGTCCAGTTTGCCTTTGTTGTCATCCTCCTCAGAGCCCAACGCTTGCAGGGCCAGCTGAAGCTTCTTCCTGTGGAGAGGAATCTTGATTCCCAGCTCCTACACTCACGCATAAGCAGATCACAGTGCACATGGTAAGCATTAGCACACCAAGATCAGAATCTGATTGTCCACTGAGTTTACATAAAACAGTCACACAACCACAGAAAATATAAGCTGGACATGTTCATCACACATGTGCCTCAAACATTTACCCCACTCTTTCACAAATGCATTGCAGACAGAGTCTTTGTGTGACTATTTCAGGATTTTGGCAACTGATATTTAAAACTGAGGTCTGGGTATTTTGCAGATCTAAATGAGAAAATGAGCCATTTATCTTGGAAGCAAACATTTATTTCTTCAAAAACGACAAAAAGACAAAGAAAGAATGAAATAACTGCTTCAGTTAATCAGTCCTTTGTTAACCTGAGTTCAGCGTTCTTTGCAATGGCTGGGGTGTAAAGAGGGCTAACTAATGATGCAGAAAAAGAGACTACAATCTAATTTTAAACAACAAAACGTAATAAGTTGAGCTGATAAAATAGAAAATTAGTAGAAAGCAAATGAACAGAAGGTAGATGTACCTAATGAAATGTCTTGTCAGTATGAATGTATATATAAACAGCCATATACATTAATCCTATTCTCCTGGAATAGCAGCTGAAAGATCACCTTTTCTAAGTCCTGCTGAGAGGCTTGTAGGAGAGTGTGTCCTGAAGAGATCCACTGCCTGGCCAGGTTCACATGCATCCCCAGTCCTTGTTCTTGCATCCACTCACACACCTGCTCTCGGGACCAGCGTGCAAAAGGAGCATCTAGCTCACTGACAAAAACATTACATATTAACCTTCAGGTCCCAAGTGAATCATGACAATTTGGTTTAACAGTCTTCATGTGGACTCATGAACAGCAAACTCACCACCAGAGGGTGCTCTCTTCACATTTGTTACTCAAAGAAAGTTTACATGATGAGCCAGGCCAGCCCTCTGATGTCTCTGAACACTGACCTGTTGGTGTTGTGAAGGTCACGTGACCATCCCAGCCTGGGACCAGCTGTGGCTCGGATTCCTCCCCGTTTGAACTCGCCATCTGATAGGTTGTCATCCAGATTGAATGTGGTTGACTGACTTCTTCTGAGCCTTAAGTGAAAAGAGAAAAGTGTCAAAAGTAAAACCAACAAAATTGCATTATTTAAATCTCTCATTTTGTATGTAAATTATACATGAAATATCAGTTAATAGGGAAATGTAGCAGACAGATGGCTGAATACTCACTTTCCTATGAATGCTTTAATTCCCTTGGATTTCTTCTTGCCCTCCGGGCAGGTGGGGAGAGTGTGTGTGCTGTCACTGTTGCCTGACCTCTGTGGCATCCCTGCAAGGTCTAAGTGGTCTGTGCCATCACGCTCAGTCTCAGCTACACACACAGAGGAAAAAAATCTGTTATTTCAGGGCACAAAAATACACCAAGCAGAACAGGATGTCAAGCTCAAAAAACTTGCAAGGCTATAAGGAAAAAATCATAATAGACAAAACAACACATGACATCTGGAGAAAACTAAAAAACAACTGGATCGAGTCTGCTTCACGGGTATACTGGAGCAGGGCTAACATAAGTCATGTACACATGCAAATTAACAAGAAAGTAAATACAAAAGGCATGTTGTACATTATGAAAGAAGCAGCTCTATTCTAAACAACAGGTCCAGTGTATACAACATCTCTGGTTTAACTGTCTACAGGCGTGTGAATGTTGTAAGAACTCTTGTGTTGTAGAACGATGTGGTTCTAGAATAACTTGTGATTAGGGGGCACTCGTTTCCATATTCTGCATCATGCAGGGCAAACTGGTAATGAGGTATGAGTGGAATGCCAAAATACTCCCAAAATGTCATGAGTCCAATACAGGGTATTCCAGTTTAACTTTTACCAATAAGGAACTCCACTTTTGCTTGTTCTTAGAATGGATTTGAAAAAACCTCCATTATTAAAAATGCGTATTTAGCAGCATTTTAATTTTGAAATCCGATGCATGCAGGTTAAGTTAGTGCAAATCACTGTGGTTGGGTTTGATTCTACATGACAAAGAGACTAGGGAAAATGTGATGTGGGAGAGGGAAGTGAGGGCCAATCTGGAAGAGGGCATGCTAGGGCCAGTTCAGAGGGATAGAACGCATCCAGCTGTTGCTCTGTTTTTCCTGAGACAGCATGCAAGACGCCGCACACACAGGAACACACACAGTTGCGCGGGCACACACAGAGGACAGGCTGATGGGATATATAACTCACTTCTCTAAATGGTTAATAATTATGCTTACTATCAAACTAAACCAATAGCAAAGGAAAGGCTAAAAGTAAATATTTCAGACATGTGGTATGCATTCTACCTAGATTTGGTGCGCTGGCTGTTCTCTTGCCCCCTTTGATCTTGAAAAAGCCTCGTCCAAAGGAGGACCTAGCTTTCTTGGTGCCAAAAGCGTCGTCCTCGGTGGTACGGGAACCAGTGGGAGACTTTGGAGGCAATGTTGTGATCTTGTTAAACTCATCAAAAGCTCGGCTCTATAGCCGTAAAACACAATAAAACACATAAAACAAACAGATGAGAAATTAAATAACGCACAAAATAAATTTCATGTTGTAAATAGGCTTGTGAAACAAAACAATAATAATAATAAAGTTTACCTCTGCTGGTCCTACTGCCAAAGGTCTCTGAGACAAAACCAAAACAAAACTTCAGACACACTTGCTCACTATCTACAGCTTAATATTTACAAGACATACAAATGAAGTCCCTTTAAATTAAATGGGCTGAAATTCACCTTTTCACTGGGGCTGCTGTCCAAGTCGCTCTGGCTTCCAGACTTGGGAACCTCCACACCTCTGTAATAAGATAAGTCAGTTATCAAAATAAAATGACAATCTCATAAAATGACAAGCATACTGTTAGACAGTAAAAGCTGTTTCTAAACAAGAAATGGAGAGTGGACCTCTTTATTATTATTACTTCACGGTCAGGTGCTTAACTACAAATTCACTTGTGATGCACCTGCATTAGTCTGACTATATCTTCAGGACTTCCTACAACTAACAGTACTTTATCAGGACTAAACATGTAACAGTATGCATTGTTTTTCTAATCCACATATCAAACAACTGCAGCACCTTATTGGCACATATGTCCCTCATAAGTTGCAAAACATTTTTCAGACACCTACTAAGTCTAAAAACACGGCTGTGAAAACTTCATGTTTTGCAACTCACTCTGGCACATTTACTCACTCTATATTGGTATCTACTGGAGGCTCCTGTGACTGGCTTGACTCCTGATTCCCTGCATCACTAAGGGAACAAACACATACACATAGGAATGACAGTATGGGGGAAAAGAGTGATGGGCAGGCAGTGGGATACAAAGATGGCTAGACAGAGTTCAGAAAATGGTTTGCTCAGGATAGAGAGGTGGCAAAGAGTGATATACAAGTGAGTTAAAATTGTGTAGTGACATAAAAGTACTCAAAAACAGCAAAGAACACTGGAAAAGCAGTGAAAACAAAACAAAGTAAGGGGTAAGCAACCGATCCAGATCATGAAGATTAATAAAAAAAAGGATAACAGTAAGGTGTCAACATGGAAGGCTGATGTATAGGAAGGCAAACACATAAGGAGACTGATGACATGGAACATTGAACACAGAATGACAACAGAATGCGGTGCTGATGAGGTACACAAAAGAAAGAAAAGGGTTACGAGTGCCTATAATCCTTTGAAGCCACAGTCATCAGGTTTTCTCCTTTTTTAAAATTTGGAAATCAGTGCTGGTCTTGATGGGATCTTATTGCACTGATAGATGGTGATTGTGCCTGCCAGAACTACATGAAATGATTTTTGGAGCTCTGCTCACCTCTCTAACCGTGTTTGCTCCAATTCAGAATCTTGTTTGGCTTGCGGGGAGGGCGTAAGAGATGGCACAGTCAGTGTACTGACAAACGAAGCCGGCTAAACCCAGGAGCAAACAAACAAACAAAAAAAAATAAAAACAGTTTATTAGATCACACTTAGTTATTCTGAATAGTAGTTGTTAGTTTCATTCATCACTCCAGGGACCTCTATTTCAGAACAACAATGACAACAAACTGACTCTGGCTCAACCACAGCAGCAAAGTGTGGCTCAGAATTGACAAGCAATGTCATCTGCTCACGTTTGCTCAAGCCTCCAGGCTTGACAGAAGCACCAGGATCAAAACTGCTTGGCTAGAATGTCAATCTTGCAATCTTGTGATGTTCAAAAATAAAACGTAGGCGTAGGCAATATGGCAAAACCCTGAATTAAATCTATCCAATACACAAAACGTACCGCAATCTAGTTTTTATGGGGTTCAACTATTCGAAACAGGTGCAATGCCTGATATTTGACAATATTTATAAAAAAAATTAACTGCCAACACAATTGTCACTATTTTACATATTGCACATCACATCCAGTTATCAGGGTCAAATATCTTGTACTTGACCGTAGACGAGATTCAAACTCAAAACCTCCTAAGAAACAGGATGAAACTTCACACAGCTACTCCACTTCCAAAGCCTCTTCACACCGTCAGATTTTTATAGACAAAAAAGCCGGCCATTATTTGCATTGAGTCCAAACCAATAGACTGCTACACTGAATAAAGTTTTTTAAAATCAGTCAGCTAGAGTTTCTGTGTTGTGTCAAACTGACTAATCAGAGCTCCCCAGTCATGTTGCAAACTAACCAAATAATAGAAGAACAGCTCCTGCTCATGGGAGTGCAAAAACCTTAATCGACAATCAACATGCTGCAGGTAAAACTGTGGAGGTTAGGAAAAATATACAGAGGATCATAAAGGACAACGAGTACAACTCAGTGTTTATGGCTGCATTTTGGATCATCTCAGTATAATACAGTCTGTTAATTATTCCTAATCAAAATGCATAGTAAGTTTGACAAACTGATACAAAAGCCTGTGATGCACTGAAAGCAGTTGCATGCTGCAAAATGAAGTCTCTCACAGGACAAGAGCTAAATTCATTTCATACATTTCAGTTTGTGAACTCCACTGTCACTGTATGTGAGATTGCCTTGTATGGACAGGATAGAAATTTCGGCCGGCTTGAGGGGTGAAATTACCTCATTCTGACTCGTCCCAGCCCCTTCCTCAACATAACCCAGCACGGACTTCTCAGTGTCCATGGAAACTGAGATAGCAGTTGACATGGAGAGGGAGCTGTCGCTGTGGCTCTCATCACTTTCACCTTCTTTCATTTTATCTGAGGAGAAAGAGGAGAGAGCAAGGGAGATCTGCTCATTAACTGGAGCAAAAGTGCAATGGGGAGATTCTAACAGCACACATCAGTTTCACTTACCGCTCACTAACAGTAACTCCAGTAATTCAACTAATTGCATCTTAAAATGGATGACGGGTCAACACGTAAGAAAATACAAAAATAGCCCACACCACCAAACAAGCAAACTGCCAGCTGCGATGATTGGTATATACATGAACACTCATCACCTTTTCTCCCTTGCACTGACATGACCATATCTTGCACTTTCTTGTAACGCATAAGTGACTGCCGGAGCTCCTCAATCTTGCGGTCCTGTCAACCAGGTAAGAGGAATTAAGACAGATTGACAAGCTACTAATAACAGCAGAAATACAATTTATTTAGGAGATGGAGGCACCTTCTCTTCATTGGCTGCCATCAGTGATTCAACAGCTTTCTTCATTCTCTGGACTTCCATATCTGCAAAGCATAGAACATGTAGTAAAACCACAGGGCAAAGCTGGTAGCTAGAGCAAAACTTGTGGATGCTGACAAAGGACAGACAACAACAAATTGTAGATCTCAGTTAGAGAGAGCTGAGGTCCAACAGAGTGCAGTGTATACAGTTGAGGAACTCCATTTGGTTTTCTGTGAGAGTGCACACAGGCAGAGTGGACAGCACTGATCTCTACCTCTAGTTAGAGGTCACAGGGCTGCTGCTAATGATGGAAGAAGGTGGCAAAGGAATAGACAGACAGAGGTGACAGAGGAGATAGGTGCTGAGAGCAGCTTGAGGGTGGAAGAGGTGTTACTGTTGAAGGAGACAAGCAAGAACACACAGGGCTACTTGTTGGACACAAGGGTGTGGACAGGACACAATTATCATGCTCAATGGCTACCAGATACTGCCTCATTACTCAATCTGATGTAGACCTTTATTCTACATTTTATTAGTGTTTTATTGTATTTTTTATTGTATGAGGTTTAATATCTGACTTCTGTGGGTGTATATACGAGTAATGTTTATTTACTGAATTTAACAAATTGCGGAAAAAAATAAAAAATAAAAAGTGTCCTGTACAAAAGTTATGCCAATGTATATTTTATGTTGTATTTTTACCAGTATGTTAAACTCAGCTAATTTAAGCCTGTTCCCTGTAGAGGATGTGTTACAAATATGGAGTGAACAGAATGTTTTCTACCTTTAACAATGTTTACATATTACATTACAGTGTTGTTCCAAAAAGTGATGAAAATTTGATTTTCCATGATCCTAATTCTTCAACAATTTTTTTCCTGATCTTTATTTCCCCCAGTAACTGTCTGTATTTACTGGGTCAGTGATACTCCTCCTTCAGTTCACAGAAAAGCAAGCATAATGAGTACATACATGCAGGCTGTGAAAGATGAACAGAACTGAGCAAGAGAAACAATATATAGGCATAAATAAATGCATAAAGTAAACCTCCCTTACGTTTCTCTTTGAGCCTCTTTTTAAAAGTTTCCTCTGTATGGTAGACTGTATAAGACAGAGTAATGAAATACAATATCTTTTGTTACTGCTTCTGTCAAAACACTGTCCATTATTAAATGGAAACAGACATGCAGCGGTTATATAAAATCACATGAAACATGATAAATGTAAAATGTTAAAATGCATTCTATAACCCCTTGTATGTTTCACCAAAGGGTAGATGTTAGCAGAGTAACATCAGACTGACGCGTCACAACTTGACCCTGAGGTAGTTTCCCGAGCGTGCTGGGGCAGGTGATGAGCTGATTAACTGTGCCTTTCAGGAACTCACCTCTCTCAGTGCTCTCTGAGCCTGCAGGCGTGGGTGATCTGGACCCCGTCTCATCCTGTAGTCTCTTCAGTTCCCCATCTCTGCCTTCCAACTGCCTTCTAACTGTAACCAGCTCCTCCTTAAACACACACGCCCAGATCATGAGAAACTGAGTTTATTTTGCTTATTTTGAGTTGACATTACACCACAGACCAACAAACCACAACCACATTTTTTTTGGAAGCGATATGAATGTCTATGTAATATTTTTAGATGTACATATTTGCAAATAATCTGTCTAGTCACTAATACTGAGATAATCAAACTGCAGGTCAGAATATAAGATCCACAGACACCAATAGTGTTCGCAAACTACAACAAAAAATCCCTGAGAAACATTTAAAGAATAAACCAACTGATTATGTTTTTATTTTTTTTACCATCTGTTTGAAAGCCACTTTGTCAGCCTATTCTCAACCTTACCCTGCCAATACTGATCTGACTGTTCATATTTGTAGGTTTAAACTGTTCAGATTCAACAAAATGCATCAAAACCTGTGATCGTGCTTCACCTTGAAGCAGGGCGATGACTGTGATTTCCACCTACTTCACATTACAGATGTAAATGACCTACAGCTGATATTCTACACTTTAATATTATAGTTTGTTTCATTTAAACTCTAGTGTGCTGAAGTACACCTCCAAAATAACAGACCTTGTGGAGCAACTACACAAAATTGAGTGAATGAAAGCAGTGTTTAGCTGGAGAGGAAAGGCTTTTTTGAATCACTTTAACAACTTTAACTTTATAAATAAAGTCAATGTTGGCATGTTGGTTAAGTGTTCCTGTTTTAACTGAAAATTAGAGGCATTTTTTAATGACCAAAGCTTAATTTAAATAAATGAAACACCTATGGAACATGTTGGTCCTTGCTGAGACAACTTGCCAACACAAGCATGGTTCTGGCTTGCAGGTATTAAAATATACTGTACAAAAATAATCAACTCTTTGAGAAATCTCCTAATATCCAACCCTGAGAGGAGTATGAATGCTAAAAAATTTGAGTGCTACTCAGACCACAGCCCTGTGACATCACCTGCAATCATGACTAGGTTGGGAAAATATGTGAGATTTATAATTTGTTGTATTTGGCAAAGCCAATATATTAAGCTGGCTGCTTTAAATACAGAAAGCACCTTAGTGTGAATGTTCTTGTTTAACTGACTGGGTGGATCTGTCCTTCTGACCACTCCTAATGACGCTTTTTTTAGTTGCAGAATTCGACTTCACAAGATCTGATGGATCCTACTTTCTTCATATTCGCACAGTCATGAAAATTAAAATAAAATTATATTGTAATTCAGAACTCTTTAATAAGCATTTAGCTCGTCTTTAAATTTCATACTTCAGAACCATGAGATGTTCAATAATCGTTGCTCTATACTTCACCAGGGTTTGGCACTGATCAGATGCAAACATTAAATAAAAAAACTTTAGATTGGCCTTTCTTTGGGTAAATTCCAAGCCACATCTCACCTACTACAGATCTACTACAGAGTCAACAACTGACTTTACAATCAGTCTAAACAATCATAAGATTTAGCCTTTTAACCTTGTGGAATACTGACCTATCAGAGTACAGAATTAAAACCGATAATACAAAAAAAAAAATCATCTAATATGATCATCTATCAGAAAATCAACTATCATAATTCGCAGCCTTTTAAAATTAGGCTTGTTTATATGTCAGTCAATCCTAATAATAAAAATAGACTGGCATGCAAATATATTAACAATACTGTCTAACGAGGTTAACAGGTGTACAGGAATATACTTTTTGACAACAACAAAAAAAAAAACAAACAAACAAAAAAACCCCCACAAAACAGCACGAAACAGTCACCCTGAGGTACGCCAACCTTGAGTGCCTGGATTTTGTGTTCCTTCCTCTGTTTTTCATACTGCATCTGGCCCATTTTGATTTTCAGGCTAGACAGCTTAGCCATTAGAGACTAGCAGTGGAGAGGTTAGCCAGGAAGGAAGAGGAAAGACAGAGAACTTCAAGAGAGACAGAAAAAGACACTTGCAGAAAGGAAAAGAGATGAGAGGTCAAGCCAGGTAATCACAAAGAGATTGGAAGGTAAAGGAAACACTACAGTTAAAGAGAAAGTGTATAAAGTATAAAAGTTACAGCAGTGACAATAGATAGATTTTAATATAATATCAGACTGAACAAAAGGCTCATCAAGCTTACCTTAGTGGACTTCAGTTTCTTCTCGTACTGTAACCGTTCACTGTCCAACTCAGAAACTCGATACCTCAGTTCATTTATCTCCAGAATTAAACCCTGAAGAAAAAAAGGTCCGTATTACCAACAGTCCCCAAGAGATGATCCAACCCTTCAGTACTAGTGATTCATTCACTGAAGTTCTGTGCACTTTTCAACATATGTGCCTGCCCACTCCTGTGGAGACTGAAAAGCTTGGCTAGAAGGCACTGGGACATAAACATATCGCTCAACATTTTCCCAACTCCTGCTAGCATCTGTGGTGGTGTAGGTGGTCTCTAACTAAGCTCGAAGGACAAAATGTTATTGGACATTGTACACTACACTCTGCACAAACTAACCCTCCGACAGCCATCATGACCTTAATTCTCATTCACACTCTTCTGGACTCAACTCTTGTTCTCACTATGTTTAATAGTGACCTCTAATAGTAACCTCTAACAATAATATCTGGCTTCCTCTCGTTAACCTGAATACTCCTGTCAAACTATAGGCAACTTTTATCTCTCATCGTTATTATTAATTACTGCATGTCCCACAGTTACTCCTTAAATTAACTCAATAACAATTGAGTGTTATGTTTTGGTTTTACTATCTTGTGTCAACCTTCGGAAAATGGACGCTCCTTTGAGTTCCTCTCAAGGTTTCCTCTTCCTGTGCCGGGAGAGTTTTTAACTGCCACTGTCACCTCATGGGGGTTGGGATTCCAATTTCTGTAAAGCTGTTTTGTGACAATGCATTTTTTGGAAACCACTATACAAATCAATTTGACTTTACGTGGACATACAATAATGTGTGTTCAAGTGGCAAAAATGCAGCGTACATGCACATGAATCTGACTGGATATTCAATCTTACAGTATAGTGCTTAGTATCTCAAAGGGAGACAAATAAGAACTCAGTGACATTTACTTCCATTCAGAACTGGGGACTTTTGAGGACAAGCTCTTTGTCAGAGTGTCCAGCAAGAGATTTATGATTCAGTAAACAAGCCTAAACTGCCTGAAGGCATAAATACTTTAAGCCATTGTTAATTTTCCAGAGCATAAAATGAGACATCTGCATTCAAACAACGGTGAACTAAAAATCGACTTCTACTTTAAAATAATTCTAGAGGAAGCTTACAGATATTGGAATATTAATAAAGTCTCTTTAAGCGTTGCTGTGGCATTAAATCATGGGACTGTCACGCACGCACACACGCACTTCCTTGTGTTTAAAATATGCGCTGACTATCCTTCACCAACACACTTCTTAGTCAAAGGAACAAATCTTGTGCACTTGTGTAGACAGCGTGCAGTGCTAAAAATTATATTTCAAAAAAGGCACTGCAGCATACAGCACAGATTATTTGTGTTTTAAAAGATTCTGGTGGGAGGTAAACACAGATTTAGGGAAGACAGGGAAGGGTCATCACTTAGTCCTGAGACACACATCGATAAAAGGAGAATCTGTTTAGACTCAAGTTCTCCATATGCTTTTTGTGTTATTACATAATAACAGTCTCCATTCATTTTGTCCAAGGAGAAAGAAGCACCAAGAAAAGCTTGAGTTTCTTTGACTTTCACCAAAAGTGCTGACAGAAAAAAAATTAGCACCACCTCATTTTACAGGGAACATGAGGCATCCATCTGTTTCACCAAGTCCATCGCTGTCCATTAAGTCACCAGATGTGTCTTTCCACAGCACGAGTACAAACCCTTCCCATAGGCCTACGCTCAACACCCACACTCAGGAAACTCTGCATTCTACTCTCAGACTTGCATATCACGGAGGGAGCAAAGCTTCCGCAGTAATAACTACTTTCCAGGGAGAAGAAAAGCCACCCAAAACAACTTCAGAGGGGAAGTGGCTTTTAGCAGAAACTATGCTGCTTTAGCCTTTGTCCAGATAGTAAATGAAGCACAACATGGATAAAAGTCCACTAATCTAATGGACTGGAAGAAACCTGCGTACAACACCACAACACTGTGACTGGAAGTCAACCAAGTGCCTCCCAGACTTCATTACAGTTAAAAAAAAAATCTTTACATTTATTTTTTGTTTCAAACTTTTGTCAAGAACAAGATTCAGGCTTCTATTGCAAAACATATGAAGACATCTTGCAGATGGATTTTCAAAAATAAAAACCATGTTCCCCACCTCACTATCAAAGTCTATCCTGTCTTTTTCCACGGAAGAAAGCTTTAGTTTCAAATTGGAAATCTCAGCCATCAGCTCTAGCTTTTGGGTCTCCAGGGTTGACCTAAGGATGAGCTCCTGAAAGCAAAAGAGAGGTAGAGAATTAAAGTGCATAGCTGAGGCCTCATAATATCTACACAGCTTTATCCTTGAAGTTATAGAAGTAGGTCACAGTGCAGAAGGTACTAGACCTGGTACTGCCTGGAGAAAAGTTAGCTAATTTTCTTCCTGTATCAGTATTACACCCTCTATCAAAGCACCAAACGTCTGCTTATTACACAGTTCAGCACAGTTTTGTTCTAACTCCTAGATGAATTTGACTAAACTTCAGAAAATGTACTATGCATACGGCAAACCAAACGTTTTTTAACAAAAAGTATATTATAACAGATTATGCTGACCTTACTCTTAAACAGTTACATTTTAAAATACTTTGTCTTGGTGAGGCTTCAAATATGGTGAAAGCACCCAGCGATGTAACCTTACCTGCTGCAACATATCCTCTGTAGCATTCAGCTTTTCGCGATGTTCCTCAAGGCACAGGTCTAAGTCTCTTATCTTCTCTCCTTGAGCTTCCACTTGGTCTGTCAAAACACTCACCTGCAACGGATGGTTTTATTCTTTTATGTCTCTTAAGTTTTTAGCCTTCCATCATTGAGTTGTATGAAATAATATATATATTAACCTAACATTTATACAAATAAATAAATCAGTGAAATATGCTCAGCACTTCCAAATTTACCTGAAGAACAAGGGATTCCTTGTCACTTTCAAGACGATTAAGTCTGTCCTGATAAATGTCACCAGTGACTGAAATGTGTCCATTTGACTGTAACAGAAAATTAAGATAAGACAAACTTATTTTAAAATACAAAATAATATCTATTTTTAGTAAGTACCATAAGTACCAAGACAAATTAAATTAAAAATGGCTACACTAAAAATGTTCTAAGAATGGGGGAAAAAATACATCACAACATCACAATAGTGAAGAAAGAAAAGCCTCTCAAGAAATTACAAAGTGGAGCTTAAAAACTGCGTGCCCAACTGCTCTTTGTTCTTCTAACACCACCTTAAATGGTGAATGAACTAACACAAATCTCTGAGTAAACAGACTGAGTTATGGTATTACATGCTGACTCTGGCATTCCTTTGGCAGACATCCAAACCCCTCTCTCCTTCTCTAGCATACAGTTAGAACTAGTTTCTTGATATAACCATCATATAACCATCAAGCATGTTCAGAGAGAGCATGCTAAGTCAAATAAAACAGGCAGTTGCCAGAAATACAATTGGACAAAACAAAAGAACCCTTGTGCACAAACACTCAAATATAAATTCCAATTCTATTTGCAGCATAGCAATACCATACTATTATTACTATTTCCCTGTATCTAGTAACAAACAGCAGTAACACGACACCGTTATGAAGGCAGAATGCATACCAGGTGGCCCTGCAGCCACTCCACCAGGCAGTCTGCAGTAGAGTCAGGGATTTGGCAGCGTAGTCCCTCTCTTTCTTCTGAGTCCATCAGCTCCACAACCCCTCTCAGATCCTCCAACAGGTGCAGGGCCCGCAGGCCCCCCATGAACGGTGAGGTTGGAGACTGGCAGTCAAAGATACCATTGGAGTAGTCTAGTGCCTTGGAGCCTGTGAGATGTTGACAGCATGTCAAAAAAGTTGTGCGTCCAGATGTGTCCATTACAACAAGCTCTTAAGCCGAATGGAAGAAAAGGGCTCACAAGTATATGAATAAATGAAATGGTAATGACAACATCCAGAACATGGCAAAGCCAGTAGAGTTGTATCAAGATGAGCTGAATAAAAATAACTTGTGTACAGGAGTCTAATGAATTTCATGTTCCTCACTTGTAATGCTTTAATACTGCAATAGCCAATTTCAGTTTTCCATAGCACACACCAATAGCAGTCGATTATTAATTCACTCCAAGGAAAGACATATGAAGTACTGCCACGCAACCAAATGTATAAATTCTCACAGTGCACCATTACAGAATATCTTTTTTCGAATCAAGGCATAGCCAAAAAAGGGACAATTATCCGACATAGTGGACCAAAAACAATGTGTCCTTCTATTGAGCCTTAAGATGAAACACAACAGGGCATAGAAGGCTTAAATAGACCAGAATAAAGACTATAGTTGAGACCTTGAGGCATCATGTGATGTGACAGGCTGCTTCAACTTGAAATGCCAACCCTATTATTAAATAGTGCTGAAAAGCAGCATTACTTCATAAGCCAGTTCACGGAGACTTAGTATCAGTGACAAATCAAATGACTATGGCAGTCCCAGAACACCATACCCTTCTCTTAATTCTTAGTTCTAGTACACTATACAACTGCCTTGTACACTGATAAAAAGGGGAAAAGGTGAGCATCGCTTTTACAGAAATCATGGACAACATTAAGCTGTGGAACATGTGGTTTATGCTAAGGATGAAATTGTCCTTTTTCAAGGATGGCCAGCACTTTCAAAAAAGATATGAATATCTGCAGTGGTAGATAGTGGTAGATTTACCTGCTATGATGCCATCCATTTGCTCCAAGGCAGCTGCCAACATGTCACTGGCATCAGACATCATCTTCAGTCAACTGAGTTAGTCCTAGAACAGGAAAAGGCACATAAATAATGCACTCCAGGCATGGAAAAATGGTTTAGGATTGGTTTAAGTAACATGAAGAGTTCAAGGTGTTGCCTTGGTCTCCAGATTTCATAGTTATCAGCAAGATTGACAATCTGTGAGGGTGCTGAACAAACTACCCCGATCCATGGAGGTCCCACTTCACAACTAAAGGGTCCCCTAAGGGGTCTGGTGTTTATGGTCATGTAGAAAGTAGAACAGTATTTTCACAAAGATTGAGAATGAGGCCAAAAGGGCAAACAATAGTTTAACACCAGGGTGACATGACCTGTAATTAACTTGCAAGAGGAAGTGCATTGTGGCACAGCCAGAGGTGAAGCAGTTTGTACAACTGATCATATTACAATCTGATGAGTAGCCAGTCATTTTCTCCTCGTAAAATGAGGATCATACAATAACAGTGCACTACACAAGGTCTAGTGAACAACACAAGACTGAGGGGCACTGGTTTGCCATGTTCTTGCTCTAGTGTGATGGGAGCACAGTAAATCTTTTGGGTGAAAGGCTGGATGATTCTTAACTTGTCCACCGTTTCTTAGGTTACCCAGTCAGGATACGACCACTGGCCATAGATTTGAAAGAATAATTGAGCCATTTACCTCAATTATTGGCACAGTGTGTGTGCTGCGACGTGGGACACAGGGCACTCTGTTGCGGGACTAGCGGAGGCACACAGTGAGGCTCTATTGGACCATCGCCCAAGAACACAGCAGAGGCTTTCTTCAAGTCTCGCTCTTCAAAACAAGCAAAGAGCAACCCTGTCATGTTCTCATATCCACTGCTCCAGCATGGAACACTTTCTGTGCTAAAATACTCCACACTTGCATATACAACTTTCAAAGCTTTTTGCCAGTTTAGGAACAGCTGTTTAGGCCACTGTTGACATAGCCTTGCACTAGTACCATTTATTTGACTGCGCTCAATTCCCTTTTTAGGAATCTGTGTCAGGTTATTTCCTGAATTTTACTCTGGTGAATGAAGTACAACTTTCAGTCCATCTATAAGAGGATATTAACTCAAATGGAGCACAATGTAGCCTACAAACTGTCATTCTTGACAACACATTTGCTTGTGATTTTCCAGGTTGGAGAAACTGTTTAATCACCCGGCTGAATACGGTGTTTTATTTAAACAGCTGGTCTAACACACTGGTGACACCCAGCATTCAGGCGGCGGTTTTCACTTTTATGCTCTCCATGTTTTATAGAAACCACCCACAAACACACACCACATTAAAGAAACAAAACCCTTGTTAGACTATGTGTAAACCAACACCCCACTTTAGTCCACAAGTTTAACACACGTTACAGTGGCTCAAATACGTCTGTAGATGAATGATTATTACACTGACGCAATGCTGCTGGAAGAAGCACTGTGGAAGTCAAGGCTTAACAAAAGCTATGAACTTACAGAAGTAATAGTCCCTAGCATCCCCCAGCAATCTCAAAATTACATGGCAAATGCTGTTTTCAGTAAATTACTATTTTGCCAGCATTCCTCAGAGTGGAGAGCATTAATTTGTCAAGAGACCAACACTGTCAAACCAGCCTAGCTTATCTAGGCGAACGGATTTGACAGAAATCCTTTCAAGTAGTGTCAAATTTCATGAAATGCCTTTATCTTCAAATAACATAATTCTTCAAAGTCTATAGCAAGTTCTGAATCTGTAAATGTCCTGGTTTTGCAGCAGTCACACTTCTGTCAAAAGAAATGGGATTCAGAGGCCGCTCAGCACCACAAGCAAAACAGTACAAAACCAAAAGTATCTGAAGAATTTCAGCTGCTTTGAAAATAGGCCATATAACAAATGATGCAAAATACCGCATGCATTTCACATTGGTGATGCAATTCGGCATGTTCTAAATCACAGAGACTGGTACACAGACAAGCAATAGTTTTGTCTTGATATGTTGCTTCACTTTACTTTCACAGGCACGTTGAGGGAAAGGAAGCTCACTGTTTCAAACCCAAAACAATCATCCCTGAGGATCAAACAACCACAAACATGAGATGAAAAGACACTGAATGCTGCGAGTCTTGCCTTCTTCTGTCGTTCATGCTGTCAATCCGATGTCTTGCCACTGATGTGATGGATCCAGATCTCATTAAGAAACTTATGATGATTGGAAATGAAATCCCTATGCTACGTGGAATTAGCCAAGTAGATTTGCTTGCTTCGTCTCCTCAGCCCACAGACAACTGCTTTAGACTAAACAGAGCGACCAGAGGGCGTGAAATCTTCAAGGTCAGGGTAAAACATGTTAGTGATTACTAGGTTCACACTGAAAGGACAACAGTGCACTGTGGCTGCTGTTCTACAAATCAAAGACAGAAAAGTTGCGGAAGACAAATAAGCATCTACACCTTGTGCAATTACACCTTGTGTAAGCTTGAACTGCAACCTAAAGCCAAACCAATCTACCGAGACCAAACACTTAGGCAAAATTACATCAGACTAATGAGGACCGTTCATTAAGCTCTTTATTATGTCCAGTCATTTTAACCACAGATATATTCCCTAGTCGTTGTTAGATTTCATAATCATATATTTCTGCTGCAGTGAACAGAATGTGACTTTCCTCAACTGGGTTGGTATGAATGCAGGTTAAAAAAAAACAAAACAAAACACAGAAATCATTGAATGAGCTACACCATGGATCATAGATAAACAGAGTAAGTTCTGCTTTCTGACTTGTTAGCACCATGATTATAACAGTAATTGAAAAGTCTTTTGATTATTTTAATCAAGTAGTCAGAAGCCAAGCTATAAAAGCCATGCAAAGCCTTTCAAAGATTTAAATACATGTTACTGAAAAAAAAATGCAGGAATGCAGGAAGCTGGGGTACCAAGGGGCTGCAACACTCCCAGAATGAAAAACTCCTAAATATCAAGTAAATAAATAAATTAAAGCACTTAACTTTAAAATCCTTTGGGACATAGAAAAGAATTGTGTGCTTGTTCGAGTTTGAAGTTTGTGTTTTTAGTTTACGATTTATTTATCAGCTGCAGCTGTGTACTAAGCCAACTAAGCCAAAATGACAATATTTATTGTTACTGTCATAATTTACATCACAACATGCATTTCTAAGCAATATCTTTATTCCATAATCAGTGCTGTTTAACTACATTTACTGACGTGCAGGGTGTGAAATAATAACCATTGCAGTCATAGTTTTTCAAGAGTATTTCTTTAAATGCGGATAAATAAATACCATGGCATATCAGGAACCATGAAAGTTTCTTAAATATGTTACATTTTTATTGAAGCTATTATATGCTACTAAGCCATGTTATACTGTTTGGGATAAAGCTGCATTTATTTTTTACAGAAAGCAAAATCTTTTTCCTCGTTGTGATCACAGGTGATCACAGGGCATGTTACTAAAACACAAACAGCTTGATTTGCCCAAAGGAAAAGTGTGTGCAAAACTGAGGGCCAGTTCTGTGCCTCCGAACCACCTAATATTACATAAACTTAATAATATCCAATGTTCTGAATACAATGGTTGATAGAAATCATCGTGTCTCCCGGACTGTGTATTTAAGTGTTGAATCTCAGGACGTGACTATGAGTGTGATACAATCAGTTATCGCACCACATATCAACAATCTGACTGACAATCTGACTGACTGAACATTCAAGAGTGAAGATTCAGCAACATTTGATTATATTCAGCTATATAAGTATGTTGCTACCCAAGTGCCTACCTGAACAGTTTGTCTTGCCCCATTAACGCAAGTTGTTCAAATATTCAACAGGTTTGAATGAAAAAAGGCAAGCTGTTTCACCTGACATTTACTGTTCACATTACATATATGCTCCTCATTCAGTACGGCTTCCCGCTTTTGCGGAGTTCAGTGTCTTCTCTCTTTATAATGAATGTATGGTTTTACAACCACACAGTCAAGCGATTACACTGTGCTTTGCATTGCAGATTCTTGCAGCGCTGGAATTTCCTCTCGTGGCTGGAACACAATAGCTCCCAGCCCGGGCAAAGATAACACAAGTTCTTTGTGATGCTCATCACAGTCACAATCACTGCACAGAACTCCATGAGATTGTGGAATCAATGCAATGAGCATGTGGGGATATTTCGCATTCCGGATACATGTGGTCACTGGAATTTCACGTCAGAGTGAGGCCAAACAGAGGAAAACAATGAATTTCACCAGAGCGGAGGAGAATTGTGCCGACAAAGAAGACTGCGTACCAAAAGAAAATAAAAAAATAAAAAATGCAGTTTTAAGGAGTATAGTTTAGATTGAGCTTAACAAACTGCCAATATCATTTGTGACTATTTCTACATCAAACACAATAGTGGGAAGGTGTGTACATGCAAAACATTTCCTTCAGGCCTGAAGTACAAGACCAGTTTCTTCAGTGGTGTCGTGTGTTACAGCTAGTCTCACAACCTAACAAGCAACAACTAGACCAGCAAACTCAGTGCTCTTAAATTCAAAGGAAACAGTTGACTCTTAATACGTGGAATGCAAATATTTCCCTCCATAGTCCCTCTCCTTGTGAGCACGCCTTAGAGCCATACTCAGGCTTTCCTGCAATGGAGAGTAACAAGCGTGAAAAAGAAAAAAAAAAGAAAATGCCCTAATGGCCTCAGAGATCCATCAGGCTGGGTGCCTTTGGGCTACACTCCACTGGCTCTGCTGTATTAACTAGTGTCCTACGCTGAACCTCGAGCTGGCTGACAGAAACAAACCTTCACTGGCACATGCTAGGACAAAAATACCAGCCTTCAGGTCTTTTTGTCAGCAATAAAAGAGAAACACACGCAAGTATGCATGGCAGGCAAGTCCTGGGTTAGCAAGCTTGCTTAAAGTCATGTAAAGGCAGTCACACAGGCAAGAGAGATCTGTGCACTGAGAACTCGCAGGGCAGGTTCTGATGCATGCTAGGCCATGTCACGGTACAGATTACATATTATAACAACTGCACCGAGTAAGTAAAACGTGTCTATTCCCGGACTTACCACTGAGAAACCCCTTATCAACATGCTCAAAAATGTGCCATGTGATGTGTGCTCAAATGTCATCTTTTTAATTATAACTCAGGGGTAAACTGCTGTGTTATTTTGGTTTAGGCCTGGCGCCACACTTTATAGAGAGAAACATAAGCTGTTCTGATTTCCGGTTTTGAAGCACAGTGCACCACTGTAAGTCCACCAGCATGGTACAGTTCTTAGTGTTGTGACACAGACGACAAAATTCAGGAAAGAGGTAAGTATGCAGCGCTTTTCGTGCCACAGCACATCAAAGGATATCATGTTCATGTATGTCTATATAAAATACATATTTTTCCATTTTAAGGAGGATAATATTCATTACTAGGCTATTCTTCAGAGTGATACTATGTTATTTTAGACAGTTAGTCAATACAGAGACTGCCAGAGCTCATGCTCATCGGATGCTGAACCTAAATAAGCCATAAATAACTAGCTTCTATACCAAGCCAGAGTGACATAAAAGAATACGACTTATTTCAGCACCACACAACTGCAGGGAAGAGAAATTGATTCCTCGACTATCTATGTCATACAATAAAACATAAGGGGAAAAAAGCAAACCCCATGTAGGTGAAGGTATTGCTATGCTGATAGATAACTAAAGTGGGAAACATCAATGCATCTGCAATGCATCTGCACTTATAATAGATTTCTAACAGGCATAATTGGATGACACTAAAAAGAAGGAAAATACTCCTCAGGTCTCTGAAACACCATTAAGACAAACTTACAAGACGACACACAGGTCCAAGAACAGCCGCTCTGGATGGTTGCTTTCATACTGAGCTTTCTAATGTAGAAAGACAATTTGACTGTATATTTTCAGGAATATTGCCTATAGGCATAACACTACCAGTCATTTTTCACTCTGTACCTACTGACCTTGTGAAAAGAATAACTTAAAGTTTTTAAAAATGATGTTGCTGGGAACAGATATCAAATCTTTCCAGATAACTAGATAACTGCAATTTTCAAGTAAGTTACTTACACTATATGGACAAAAGTATTTGGACACACCTGCTTTTCAAGGTTTGAAGTAAGCACCTTACTTCCAAAGAAAAGCCAAACTTAATGCTTCAGCATACAGAGACATTTTGGACAACACCATGCCTCCAACTTTGTGGACACAGTTTGGGGAAGGCAGTTTTCTATTCCAGCATGAATTTACCCCAGTCCACAAAGCAAGGTCCATAAAGACATGGTTGGATGAGTTCAGTGTGGAAGAATTTGACTGGTCCGCACAAAGCCCTGACCTCAACCCCATCAAACACCTTTGGGATGAACTGGAACGGAGACTGCGAGCTAGACCTTCTCATCCAACATCAGTGCCTGACTTTATAAACGTTCTACAGACTGATGAATGAGCACAAAGTCCTACAGAAACACTCAAAAATCTTGTGGAAAGCATTCCAAAAAGAGTGGGAGCTGTTATAGCTGCAAAGAGGGGGACAACTCTATATTAAAGTCTTTGTCGATGTAATGGTCAGGCGTCCCAATACTTTTGTCTATATAGTGTATTTTTTTCCAGTGGTCTCACACAGCTGTATGTGTATGAATGATGACTAACCAGCCTTTGTCGTGTTCCTGCAGGTAAATGAACCACAGACGAAATTCTCCACAGTCCCCATGGAAATAACTGGCTGTTTCCGTTGTGATTACGTGGAAGACAAGCTGCTCAGGCACCAAATTCACTCGTTTGACTGCCAAAACGTCGTTATTTCCTTACATTTATATGGGGAAGAGATCTTAAAATAACCACATGTTTTCTGTAGAAGAAAAATATTCCTCCAAAAGTGGAGAGCGGAGATTCTTTTCATAGTGAAACAAAGTTTCCATCCAAAAGAAACGGGCAGGGAAGGAAAGGGAAGGGAAGGGAAGACGCTCAGGTTTTGCAAACATCCCTGCTGTCACTACCACTCGTTAAAGATAAAAGTTTCACACTCTTTACAAGGTTTATCAAACTTGTTTGACTGTTTACGACCACCAACGGTCAGACTGTTGAGAGGACCGGGCAAGTTTTCCAAGCAGAATTCAAAAAAGTAGAGTTAGCTCATTTATAGAGACAAAAACGACTTACCACAAGTTGAACTTGCGTCTCCAATGTAAAATATGAAAAATGTGGTCAGTCTGGACCGTCCCCGACTCCTTTTTTGCTTTAATTTTACACGGTTTGTCCTCCCAACAGCTCTCCCTGTGTCCCGCTGCCCTGCGCCATGTCGGCACGGAGCTCTGGAGAAGCCCCCTACGTCACTGTCTGGGTAAACCACGCCCATATCCAGTGGGATCGGCGCTAGAGGGGCTGGAGACTAGAAGGGCTGGAGTGGGATACTGTATGGACAAATGTATTGGGACACCCCTCTTTTCCAGGGTTTGGGTTAGGTCACTTATTTCGATTGAAGGGCGATCTTAATGCTTTAGCATACCAAGACATTTTGGACAACGCCATGCTTCCAACTTTGTGGACACAGTTTGGGGAAGACCCTTTTCTAGTCTAGCATGAGTGTGCCCCAGGTCCATGGTTGGATGAGTTCGGTGTGGAAGAACTTGACTGGCCCGCACAGAGCCCTGATCTCAACTTCATCCAACACCTTTTGGGATGAACTAGAATGGAGACTGTGACCCAGGGCTTCTCGTCCAACATCAGTGCCTGACCTCATACATGCTCTACAGAATGAATGGTCAAAAATTCCTACAGAAACACTCAAAAATCTTTTGGATTTTTCCAAGAGTGGAAGCTGGTATAGCTGCAAGGGGTTGGGAGTTACATTCAAATGTCTGGTCAATACTTTTGTCCATATAGTGTATTTTCAGTGTTTCTGGGCTTCAGGGTGAAGATTAAGTGCATTTAAGGCATAATAAGTCACTCAAGTTGTGCCTAGATATGGGAATACTGTATATACAAAGATCTGGTTTATAAAGTCCCTTAAATTAGCAGCAGTCAGTTGAAAAGTATACAGTGTAGACTTTTAAAATCAATATTTTATCAATAATATTACTTAACACGTATTGGTAATGAACTTAAATATTATTCCATCCAACCTCTAGTCTGTCTTATTTGCTGAAGCGCTCAGTGAAGTTCACTGGGATATAAACATGGTGGAGCTCAAGTCGCCCTGCAAAATACAGCTAAAACATACAAATGTGATCTAGATCAATGGTTCTCAACCTTTTCAACCAGAAGGCCCACCTATCTATCACAGCATGTTGACAAGGCCCACTTGGCCACATTAGATAATATTAAATAACCAATTGTGGACCAAAGGCCTGTTTCGATTTTAGATTCGTGGGCCAATCAAAAGCTTTCGCGACCCACTGGTGGTCCCTGGCCCAGTGGTTGAGAAACCAGGATCTAGATCAATGGTTCTCAACCTTTTCAACATCAAGGCCCACCTATCTATCATGGCATGTTGCCAAGGCCCACTTGGCCACATTAGATGATATTAAATAACCAATTGTGGACTAATGGCCTGTCTAGAGTTTAGATTCGCGGACCAATCAAAAGCATTCACAGCCCACTGGTGGTCCCCGGCCCAGTGGTTGAGAAACCAGGGTCTAGATAAAAGCAATATGTTTTGCTTCAATAAGGATATGTGATTACTATGAATAATATACCATGTTAGTGAATTAATTAATTTTAGATTTTGTGGAACAGGGTATCTACTGCATAGCTAAAATATGTGTAACACCTTCTAATAGTTCTGCTATTTTAGTCAATAACACAGCCATACACTATCTACAAAGCTTTGCAGTTGAGTAGGTTACAATAAAGAACTTAGCGACTCTGCATGACGCTCTGCATGGCACTGTCAAAGGAAGGCCTGCTAGAGCTACCCCAGTCCACCGTAAGTGCTGCTTTTGTGAATACCTCAGCTGCAAAGCAGTAAGCCTCACAAGCTCACAAAATTAGAGTAATGAATACTGAACTGTGTCGCACATAACAGGATCTGGCTGCAACACTCACTGCAGTTCCAAACTGCCAGTGGAAGCACAAGTATCCATCAGCAAAAGTACTGTTTGTCAGCTTCATGGATTGGGTTTTAATATATGAGCCTTTGTACATAAGCCTAAGATGACCATGAGCAATGCCAAACATTGGCTAGATTGGCATGAAGCACAGCACCACTGTACTTTGAAGCAGAGTCAGCACTAGGGAAAAATGAATAGGGCAGGGGAGAGGTGGTGCACTAGTAAAAGCATTAAGTGAAAGTGAAAGTGACCATTCTGTCATATGTGTACATACTACAGGACACAATGTGAACAGCACGAAATTCTTCCTCGGCATTTAACCCATTCACCAAGTGAAGCAGTGGGAAGCCAGGAACACAGCACCCAGGGAGAATAAAAAACCCATCTTGCAGTTTTGGCCAGGCATACTGTACATTGTTGAAGAGAAAATGCCCCTGGTTTAGATGTTCAGTGTGTACATATGGAGGGAAAGTCAGATGTCCACATACTTTACAGTCCACATATAATGCTTTGATGTCTTATTGTTAACAATGTGAATGTGACATTGCGATAAACTGCAACTGTAATTGGCAGAGGACCGATGGTAAATTTTCATGCATCAGTAAGTTTCATGAAAAGAGGAAAAAATAGTTTTGAGTAAGGTTAAGGAGTGACTTTAGGTCATAGTGAAGTGTAGTTTTTGTGCTTTTGTGTCAGTTTGTAAGGTGTGTAAGACCTGTGAAGGATCAAACAGTGGCCTGGATTTTTCACATTAAGATGTTTAATTTTGTATTTAAGCAAAATACATCTTACAGTTTTAAGCAAGAAATCACTCTATAAACTGTATCTAAAAAAGAATCAGTTCTTCTACTCCTCTGGGAATCAAGAATCGACTCCAAAACTTTGGACTTCATTCTGCACAGTTACACTCCAGTTTGCCTGCACTCACATGCCCACAGAGTGTAAAATATTCTTCGGTCATGGACAGCTAATCTGATTAATGTGTTCTTCCACACACATGAATACTCCAGCTGGATTTTACCTTAAATAAAAAGTGTACAACACAGTAAAACTTGGCTCACAGTTAAATAACATTGGCAGTTCAGAAACATCAACATACCTGGATGACTCAACTGAGAACGTTCAGGTACAACTTAATTTTGTGTGTGTGTCTAAAGAGCAAGAATTAACTGATAACATAGTCAGTCCCTCAGCTGTATCTTAGTGCAGTGATAATGTTCTTATTGAAACAACACACTCTCCTAACTAATGCATGACAATAATCACATTAAAATGCATTAGCTTCACATTACAACACAGTTTCTTATAGAAATTCATTAACGTTTACAAGTTTAGCCTTACTTACTTAGATCTTACTTACAGTACAGCTACTTGTCAGACTTGCATGTATGACTATCATGTATTGTGAACCTGAAGCCCTAGATCACTGTGGGGCCCTTAAGAGGCCTCTTCACCTTCACTGTGTTGGGGTCACACTCCAGCATCTCTCTTATCCATTCATCATCCAGCGCTCCCTCAATGAACTCCTCCAGACTGATGATGGCTGAGGAGAGAAGAGGCTCTGCTTTTTCATGCATTGGAACGAGGTCAGAAATGCTTAAACAGTTTGACGTATGTTTTTAGATTAGTTCAGTTTACAAAAGATGATGACAGTCATGCAAGGAAATACCAGCTTAATCCAAACAAATTAAAGTTCAGTAAAGGATGATCACTCTAAACCTACAGAACTAATCCTTAAGAAAGTACTCATGTTCTGTACATCACCTTACCATTGTTGTCTTTGTCTAGTCGCACAAATATCCTGTTGGTGCATTCCTCAGCAGTCAGTGGATTAGGCTTGGTCAGGGAGGCTGCAATGCCCATCTTGTACACAGCCTGCCAACAATCAGGACATGATGGCAAAGTAAAACTCTATTGCCCTCTAATGGAGGAAGGAGGTATAAGTCAACCTCCTTTCTGTGAATCATGTCAGCTGCAACATCTCGCTGTCAAGATCACAGTTCCGAGACAGAATAAGCATAATGCAAAACAGACAAAATTTAGACTGCACAATCTACACTATGTGTCCACCTGTTTGTTGTCATCAAATTACCATTATCAGTAGTTTCTTCTGAAATCAGGGGTATTTATAATGAGTTGCCACCCGGGCATGTTGACCTTAGGTTCGAGCGTGGCTACTCCAGTGTGTCCCATTCTGAATACTTTTGGACACACAGCACTTCCGAGCAAACATATTGAGCAAGGGCCCACCTGCATAATATCAAGCATTTCCGACCGTGTTATGGCTCCATCCTTGTCCTTGTCAAAGAGTCTAAATGACCAGCGAAGCTTGTCTACAGATGAGCCTTCTATCAGCATACTGATGGCAGTCACATACTCTCGGAAGTCAACAACTCCATCCTGTCAAATGACACACTATCCTTTACCATTAAGTACAGTGAAGCAAACAAAAACTGAAAACAAAAACTGTCAGTTCAGTACAGTCAGAGAGAGAGAGAGTTATATGCAAATTATATAATTAATTCAAAAGTAGTGTATTTTTAAAGTACTGCTATATGAACCAAAGTGCAATAACATTTGATTTACAAACACTTTACACAAATAAGGTGCTTAAAAGCAGTGTTCCCTTTAACACAGTTATACAGCTGCAGTTCAAATATTTTTTTTCTCAACATAAACATTAATGTAATCAAATCAAATATAAAACCAAAGCTATTTGCTATTGCAGGGCATTCAGGTTTTATCTAGTTTGTTATAGAAAAAACAAGTTACCCTCAGAATCCAGAGCATGGGGGACAGAACAATTATGGCAGCTGCAAAGAGGGACCAACTCCATATGAAAGTCTATGTATCTGAATGCAGTGATATCAAAGACTATTTTGGTGTAATGCTCAGGCGTCACATTACTTTTGTCCAAATAATGTAGGCAAAAGTATTGGGAGTGCTGTACGTATTGGCTGGTTTTTACGGGGGTCGGGCGTCCCATTACTTTTGTACATTTAAAAGTAATGGGACGCCTGACCCCCCGCGAAAAAAAGCCGCCACGTATGTATGTATGTACACTAATCATAAAAAGTTAGGAATATTCGGATTTC
>JBBPCY010000019.1:13585802-13597474 GCA_037974405.1 Brachyalestes nurse
GGTACCTCGAATGGAGTGGCCTGCACTTTCTCCTGACCTGAATCCCATAGAAAACCTATGGGATCCGCTGAGTCGCCTTGTAGAGGCTCATAACTCTGTAAATCAATGTGTAAACAGCATGAGGCGTCATTGTCAAGCTGTAATTGATGCTCAGGGGCACGTCACATTATTAAGACATGGACATTTTTTGTTGTGGTATACTCACCACTGTTGTCGCCTTTTGTTTCAATGAATTGTTTGAGATGAGGAAATCACCATTGCATGCTTCTGCCATAGTTTCATGATGTAATATCACTGTGATGTAAATTTCACCCAAAAGCCAAATATTCCTAGCTTTTTGTGATAATTTATATTATATAAAATGAATGGTTTGAGTTCAAGGTCCAAATCTTATTTTGATCAAGCATCTGTGGGATGTGCTGGATAAACAAATCCGATGGACATTCATGGAAGTCCAAATTTGCAACTTACAGAACCTGCTACTAATGTATTGGTGCCGGATACTACAGCAGACACAAGGGGAGGGGAGGCTACACAGTAGTTGGCAGGTTGTTTTAATGTTAAAGCTGATCACTGTATGTATATAAAAAAACACACACTTAAAAATAGATACAACTGATGCAACTAAATCCTGCCGTGCCTCATTGTTGTCCAGAGTGCGGAATATCTGCTCTGCGTACTGTGCAGACTCGGTCCCCACAGTTCCATTACAGAAGTGCCGTCTGAACTCATGTAGTGTGATCAGGCCGCTGGGACACTCATTTATGAACTTCCTAACAGACAAAACAGCACAGTCAAAAAGTATCTCTATTCATGAAAGTACACAGTGTTCCATAAATCCATTTATTCACTGTCTGAACAAAACTTTATACCTCAAAATAATTTATAATAAAAGGAAACAAAATAATCCTAGCTTTCACTGTATGCAAGTTCTGGTGTTTTCAAGTCATATAAAGAAAGAGAAACATTCAGACAACAAAACCAGCGGTGCAAGGTTTTGTTCTGACAGTGTCAATTTGCTAATATTAGTCTGGTCATGTTACAGATATCGGAAGAACATGGAAGCAATAAGAAATTATAAAAATAATGTTATACTAAGGGTTGTTGACCTTCATGAATTAGTTAATAGTCTTACAAAATAGCTGCATTACAATAATTAAGAAGTTTACAGCAACCAGAGCTTTAGTGAACTTACCTGAAAAAGGACACAAGTGTAATTTGTCCACAAACTGGGAGGATGGTTACGGATGCAAAAATTTGCAGAAGGTGGTAGGGTAGCAGTTCTTTACATTTGACCACAAAAGAAAGCACATAAAATTCACCAGAGGCTGCTAAAACTTTGACTGAAACTAGGTTCTATGGCAAGACAAGACAAAAGGAGAGCTTTTCAATGACAAAGATGAAGGTATAAAAGAATTTGGTATAGAAAGAAAGATGGTTATGAAGATAATTTCACCCCAGTGTTCTGAGGATCTATGATGTGCCAGGAGACTTTAAATGAATACTGGCTGCCTATGCCAAGACGCCAAGAAGGGGTTGTGGTCAGACAAGGATCCAAACCATATGTTCAAACCCACACAAAAATGGTTCAATGACCACAAAATCTAATCTTCTTACATTGCAGTCCCCTGACACAAACTCTACTGAAACCCTGAGCCGCAGTTGATTTTGTGTTACCTGACTTATCCAACTTCACCAAGGACACTAATATGGATACAGAACTACATTCAATTTTAACTTCTCTTTAAAGTCCAATCGAATATATTTTTTTTACAGTAGTCTATGCTTTTAAGCTTACAGCAAGGCTGAAAATGCAGAGATTAAATGTCAAATACTCAAAAAGGTGTGTTCAGAAATTAAAAGAGCTGCCAGAACACGATTAAGCCTATAGTATGATTACAAATAAACAAACATAAAAATAAATAAACGCTCAGACCCCAGAATGGCCATCAGTATAGAAATTAGATCATAACCAAGAGTGTTAAAGACCAGTTCACATAAATACACCCATGAATCAAACACAAATGAAATGTCTAACCTTACCTAAACCACTCATAAAGCTCTGTGACATAAGTGCCTCCGCTTCTGCTGGGTAAGGATGCGGCCTGTCCCATCTTTAACTGTGCTCCTCAACCAACCAGTCCAGAGATGGATATATACCCCAGCCCAGCTTACCCCACTGAAGCTTAATCACTCTTACAAGTGCCTGCATCTGTGAAATTAGGCAAAAGTAATCTCCCAGCAGGGGGTAACACACAGGTTGGAGTGATGGAAATGTAATTACATCAAGTTGAGCTCCACTCAGTGACGTGTGGGCTGTGAAGTGTTTGGTTATACCGTTTAATTGTAAGACGCCATTCCACTACTACACCAAGATTAATGAATATACTGTGAACAGAAAATGTAACACTGTTTAAATTGACCTCTATGAGAGTCTGGGAGATGTTAACAAACCACATGCGCTCTACCATGTGCGTGCAACCCTGTGACCCAGTTAAGAAAAAGCAGTTTCTACACCTGCAGCCATAGAGCGATGCAGGCCGTCAGCATTCACAACGGATACAAGTGTATGTACACGTGAGCTGACTAACTAGCAAAGCTACTGCAGCTTTCTGACAGGATTGTGCTTAGATATACCATCTACCCACAAACACACATTTTTACCTCAATTTAAAAAAAAACATTACTAATACAAGAACGGTTATCTGTTGTCCCAGTTTTCACACCTTTGGTATCTCTTCAGTTTTGAGTGCGGCCACGTTAAAAGCTGTGCATATGCGTCAGTGCACCCATGCCCACATGCCTGTGAAAGACAAACAGAATATAAATGAAACTAATGTTTATTTAAGAATCTTTTTTACAGGGCAGCCTGGAGAGAGACAGCTTCGCTGCCATGAACCAGACCTGTTGACAGCAGCAGCGATGGTGTCACACACTTAAGTGCTTAATAATAAAGGGGGAGGGGGGGAGGGGGGTGGAGGATAATAGGGGGCAGGGAGAGCAGGCTGCATGGATCTGTCCTCGATGAAGTTGCCCTGTTTTCCAACAGCCAAAGGCTTGAACTGTGTAGTGCATGCAGGACTGTCGCCTGCTCCTGTCCAACCCACATTCCCCACACAAGGAGTTCATGGAAGTGGGGAACTGTGGGAACCACAAGTGTAGAGGGAGTCCCCAGTGGATGAACAGTCTTTAGCGCACTAACCATCACTCTCCAAGATTTCTCCAAAAAGGAAAACAAACAAAAAACCCCCCCAACTGACAAAGTCCCAGTCTGTCTCATAAGGCAAACACCTTTATCTAATACTAAAAGAGTAGTAGAAAAAAAAAAAGCAAAATTAACATACACAAAAAGGCGGCATGCATGGATATCACTAGAAGAAAAACATAGGGAACAACATTAAAAAAAAAAGCATTTCTATGCAGGCTATTTCAAGATATCTGAAACTAGGGCTGAAGCAGTAGAAGGTAAGGTCTGTGGTTCTAACCTAAGTACAGTACTCTGTTTTTGCTTAGTGTCACTGCAGCAGATGACACAAAAAGCGTATACACTGAAAAACAGTGACACTATGACAGGGCGTGAATGCACACAGTACATAGATACTAAAGAAAAACAACAACTCAAAGACAAAACAAAATCATAACTTTTTTTGCCTCTCAGTTATGGCACATGTGTCACAGCTCACTGCTTGTTCATATGGATGGAGAGAGCAGCCGTTCCTGTGCTTAAGGCCCCAGCTGACCCATCTAAGCCTTCACTGATCATCATACCAGGCTGCCAACTGGCTGGTTAGTCCTCCAAACCTTTAGTGTGGCACGGTAGGTCTGCCTAGTCACAAAAGCACTTTCAGTTGATCCCAAGAAATACCAAGTAGGTTTAAAGGAAATGCCCTTCCCAATTATTCATCAGTCCACGTTTGGTAAAGTCAGGTATGGAGGATGAAGCGGGGAGAGAGGGACTGTGGTCAAGCTCAATTATGTCTAAAAAGTCAGGTGGAGCTCCTGGACACATCAGCGGGGGAACACACAGTTGACTCCTAAGGAACCAGGGATGGGACCTTTCTCCCTTCAAGTAGTAGTCTTGTTAGCACAGACACAAAAAAAGAAAAAGGACATTTAGCAACACAAGAAGACCGATAACATTGAGTCATGGGCGATGGCTCTAGTACATTAAGCATACACTGCAGTCAAGAACCTGAATTATCTTGTCATATGAAGTGACTTTGGTATGGAAAAGCCAAACACACATTAGCGCATAAGGCCATCAGCCACCAACACCTTTTTTTTTTTAAACTCCGTGTAGCTGTGCTGTTACCTTTTGAGGGAGAGGGTGCTTGGGGGGAAAATGGGTCTGAAGAAGAGAAGTCACGATTAAGTGGAAAGAAGACCGTTCTAAATGAACTTTCTAACAAACTAAATAGCAATCAATTTGTTTGGCTAATTGTTTTGTTAGTCAGATATTGCATGTAGTCCATAGCTTAGTCTGTGGAAGGCTGATCATGACGTTCTTAATTGTGCGCATGTTGTTGAAAGACTTTGATGACTACATTCACAGCATAGTCTTCAGAAGTTTTGGGTTTCCTAACAGGAGCCTAGTGGGAAAAGGTCGAAAGCACTGAGGATGACGCCGAGACTGTCCCATGGGGCTCAAAGTTTTTTCAACTTCCACAGCACAATTTAATTCCATTACAGTTACCTCAGTAATAAAGGTTTAAAGTAACACCAAATATATGACACGTATCGTTTGGTTTTTAAGACCACACTCATCTTTTGTTGGAGTTTTTTTACACTTGTGTGTATATTCCTGTGAGTAATTTTCAAAATGAATAGAGGAAATGAATACTATGAATAATATACCATCTGTAAACCATCTGTATACCATCTCTTTCTTGGATGAAAACAGAAATAAATTTCAGTAATATTAGTAAGCTTTGTACATGATGGGCAGCAAAGGGTTTCCTGTTCAGTTGCTCCCTGAGAGTTCTGGAGTAATTTGAATGACTTTTGTTTTCTCCTCTGCCTTTTTTACACATTGTTTATCAGACAGTGTTTCCTGAAAAAGACTTTTCTGGTATGGCAGCCTCAATCACTCAGCTTTGACCCATTCACTAGCTTTAAAAAACAAACAAAAAAATAGAATGCAGTGCAGATCTGGAAGGATAAGCGAAGGTCAAATGAAACAAGTTCACACAGGTTTTGAGACCAGAGGGTGGGGGGTGGGAGGAGGGTGGTTGTATTCAGGCCAATTCAGGTTGCATTCACATCTCTCTGCAAAGTCCATCTACATGATACATGACAAAAAGACTGCCTCTGCATCCCCATGTTGATGTGGTGAATCGCAAATCATACATGTCCTAACTACATCTGCTTAAAAGAGTAATAACTATCAGGCTTCCCTTGAATCCTTAAGGACGCAAGAATCCTGGAAAATTTTCAGTGCCGTTTTGCCTTAGAAAGATCAATACGTAGTTCAAGTGTAGAACACCTAAGGTCATTAAAACAACAAAAAAAGTTGCACAATCCACTGGAGCATAGTGGACTGTCAGGGTACTCGCTTAATGGCTCGGCTGAGGCATGCTTTTCTCAGCACAGGAGAACATAGCTAAGAACTGTCCTTCGATCTGTCCCCTCATAGTCAGAGAAAAGAAATGCACAACAGACCAATAAAATCTGGTCCTGTTGCTTAAGGTACTCAGCTTCCTCATATGCAGACCCTGCTCTTCATCCTGCTGGAAGATGGACAGAGACTAAGAAAAAGGGATACACGAGAGGTTGGGGGGGTCCTTTACTGTGGATGCCATTCTCTTCCATTGTGGAATCATATGAGAATTTGCTGTGTATCTTTCACGAGAGCAATACAAAAAAAAAAAAAAAACTAATAAATTAAAAACGTATAGGAGCCAGAAAATGTGGATGGCCCTGCCCAGCAATGGAAGGTTTGTCTTAAACAAAAACCGTCATGAAATAAAAGGATCTTTCAAACAAAAAAAAAAAAAATAGAAAGACACTGGTGCTGTGAGGTTAGAGAGACCAGTGCATCTCATCAAAGTCCACAGCCTCGCCCAAGTTGGCGTCAGTCTCCAGCAGGCTCATTATGACAGCCATTGCAGCCTCATCACTGCTCAAGCTTCCCAGCCCTGGGACACCCTCCAGGTCCAACTGAGAGCTTCCCTCTGCAACAGGGACAAAGATGAAAACAAACGAATAAATAGATAGTGAGCGCAGGGTTAAATGTGAATTATTTCACTATAATGAACATCGCTTATCTCGATAAACTCTAAACGGATGCAGTGGAAACAGCAGGTACCCAAGACATTTTCCCCAGATGCAAAGGCTCCGCTTCGTGCGTCATCCTCCGAGCTTGATTTGCCGGGGATCTCCACATCTGTCGCCTCTCCGTTTGGCACCTCGACAACAAAGAAAAGAAAGGAATTAGGACACCGCAAAACTCATCTTGCACAAAGACATCACCTAAAACATGCATAAGACTGACTCACGTTGCTGCCGGCTTGTGTGAGGGCCAGTGGAGACTTGTCCTGAAGCAGACTGAAGGGGCTGGCATTGCCACTGGATGGGGAGGAGTTCATCCTATGGACAGTTCAGCAGAATGACATACATTTTAATTTATACACAGATTTCTAGGCATTTCAAAGAAACACTTGCAAAGTATTGGATGGAGAAGAATTACCTATTGAAGTCCAGTAGCTCATTAGCAATTTGGGTCCCAATGCTACCAGCGTAAATCATTGTGCCCGAGGCATTGGAGATCCCTGGGATGATGGGTAGTGACTTTTTTCCATCATCTGATCAGCCAAATACAGTAGAGTATCAGTATTAGAAAACCAAAACAGTTAAACAGTGCTCCTTTGTGGTAATGGTTGAGATCACTTAAAGGTAACTATAATATTTCCTACATAAACATAACTTTCACACATTACATCATGTCCTATCCATGAATGGCAATGGAAGCAACCTAAATTTTATCTTTATGCAGGGCTCCAAATGGTGACTAAAATGGCCGCCAATGCGACTACATTATTTTGCAGCTAGTTTTTTTTTTTTCCATCGCCAATGGCGATCGTCTCTCAAAACCAAGAGAAATTAAAATAAAGTAATGTGCAGATACGCTTAACCTGAGTCTGTCGTTCCTACACTGTCCCGTGATTATAATGAGCCTCGATCGGGAGCCAGTGATGGGAATTTCAGCTCTTTTTAATGAGTCGGAACATTTGGATCAGATCACCAAGAAGATCCGGCACTTTTGGTTCCCAAACGACTCTTCGTTTCACCAGATTTAGTCAAAGAACCGACTCGTTCGCGACCAACATCACTATTGAGAGCAGTGCTGACAGACAGTTTCATTTAAGTGCATTCTAAAATATAAGAAACTGCACAAGAAACACTGTGTTTTACTTTGGCAACAATTTAGTGCATGTCATGAGTTCTGTTTTAACGCTGTGGCTAGAGAAAAATTTATGACAATATTTATTTATAATCACATGACAGAAACTATGGCTCCTAAAAAATAATTTGACTACCAAATATTTTGTGTTTAGAAGCCAATGGCTCCTAAGGTTTTTATTTTGTCTGGAGCCCTGTCTTTATGGAATCAAGCTAAAAATGCAGCGGCAAATTCGAAAAAGTGATCACCTTCAGAGGCCTTGGAATCAACAGGCCGTTCTGACTTGTCCCCTGATCCACCTGGATTATTCTTACCACTATGTCAGAAAACAAGCATTAGACAACAAACTCTTAAGATCTCAACAGAGAGCACAGCTGTGGCTCATTTGACGGCTCAAATTTAAAATGAACTTCAAGTGTATTAAAATCAAACAGCTGTATCTGTAAGAAAATACATCAGTAAATGTCCTTCAGAGGGTAAAGTACTTACGATATGACTGTGTTTGTTGACACTATGTATTCTACTTCTTTGGTCCAGGGATTTATAAAACTAAACCACTGACTTCGTAAGGTGACAAAAGAGCCATATTTCGTTTTAAACTTGTAGCAGTTTGTCTCAATCCTCTCTTTACTTCTCAGCACTGCAAAGAAAAAGAGAGAGGTGAGAAGATGCAATTACATACTGGAAACAAGTCATTATTGCTTTCTAACATCAGAAACAGGAAGACTCACCAGAAAAAATAAAAATAATAATCCACATTTACAGGGCCTGGAATTTCTTCCCAGCAGACCTAAGCTGTTAAATGTGTAGCAGAATAACCCCTAATAATACAAAGTTGCGCGGCTTAATTCAAGCCAACAGCATAAACTGAACCATAATGAAGATTTGGCATTTGCTGGTGGCACGCTGTAGTAACACTTGCCAAATAAATCTTCTCAGAAAATCTTTGAAGAGCTTGACCCCAATCAAATTTTGATGCCGATGTAGCCAGTGAGAAGTGAAGCTACTCCATCAGAGCTGCCGTTACTGAACTCTGATCACTCACCTTTTCGGTGTCTGTCTGCTAAATGAGGCAGGTCGTCTTGATGGAAGTATTCATAGCAGGATGTGCCTAGTAGCTCTTGGGGCAGGTAGCCAAGAATGGTGGTGGCTCTGTGAACAACCACATTGGAGACTGTATTTAGCACAATCAGAACAATTCAATCTATTTCATTGAATGCAAACAGTTTCCTCAACATGGAAAAAGGCATATCAATCTCCTATGGTGATTTATTGTCTACATTTAACAGGGATGGTAATAACGTTAAAAAGCCTTCCAGAAATGTATGATTAAACTGGGCTGTCGTTTCATCTGTTTACCTTTGATCCACAAAAGTGAATTTGCCATCCATGGCACAGCGAGTGACAAACTCAGTGGGCTTGACCTTGACCTCTCCATTGGTCTGTGGGACGGTGTGAGGGTGCACGCGACCAACAGCCACCAGGCAGCTGAAGTGTGAGCGGTCTTTGTCGGCTTCAGCCTCACCTTCTGTGCCGAGCTGACTGGTAGGCCAGGTACGCATGTAGCCGGTGCAGTGAACTGTGCAATACCGCTGAGATTCTGAGACAGAAATAAAAGAACAATCACACAAAAGTTGACCACAAATAAAGCAATATTCAAGCTGAATTCGTTTTTGCAGAGGTTGTTCCATGGTCAGGGAAAGCATATAACAGCACACATCACATCTATTAACTGGGTTTTAATCAGTACCATAAAACCTTTATATTAAAATATATCTATAAACTCTGTGTCCAAATGCTCTGATCAAACAGCTATTTATTGTTTTCATTTATTTGTAATATGCAGAAAAGCTAATATTACAGTGCACAAGAACCAGAGCTCTCTGGGGAACTCGAGCTGTAATTCTTATTTGTGTACCTCCAGGCATGAGATTGTGCTACTTACCTTTCTTTTTAGAGGATCCTGCCTGGAAGTCCTTCTCTTCTTTAACAGTGACTTTGTTGTACTTCATCCGGCAGAAAAAAGAGCGGCGGGCCCCTGAGCAAAGCCGAGCAGCTCCCACGGGTAAATCTGCCTGCACCTGCAGTCCCGCTATAAACATACAGAGTAGAGATTTATACACACAAATCCTGGTGGCAGAGATTTCAGAGCCAGAGAGAAGTATTCAAACACTTCTGGTGCATATATTTACAAACTATGACTTTAGTTTATAATTCGTATTTATATATCTGGGCAAAGAACATTTGTGCACACAAACAAAAGCAAAAAAAAAAAAAAAAAAAAAAAGATAGAGAAGTATTGAGAAACAACATTAGTACTTCACTGTCAAGCCACTGCTGGTAGATATAGCTTTGAGACACCAAGTGTAAGAAGTGATTTTGTTTTTCAGCATTATGATTCAATGTTGGCCCATTAGTCTTTGCAAATAATTTTCAATGGGTGTTAACTTCGATTACATGTTCCCTCACGGTACCTTTTGTGAAAGAGCAGCCCCACGTGTTGCTCCCACCTCCATACTTCACTGTGGGCATGATGTTCTAGGGAGAGTACTTTAATGCAAAATAGAAATCCAATGCGATTTGTTTTGGTTCCATAAAGTCGCTAAATGCACATTAGTAGTACAAAGTTGCTTAACAACGCTTTTTCTGGGAAACTCCTGTTTTGTGGAATTAGCGCCAAACCAGTGGTAATGTCTTTCAAAATTACTCCAGTGGCAATTTGCATTTGCAGCATTATGTTAAACTTGATTTATGTTTAATTTTACATGCATATATATTGTAATATAGCGCCTAAATACCAAACAGTGTTTCCACTACATGAATTATTCCTCATCATTTTTAAATAGTTGATTATGTTTATGAATATAAGCACGAAGTAAGAAGACATCATGTGTGTAAAGTCAAAGTGGATAAATAGTACATCAAACAACAAAAAACAAGGCTGTTTGAATTCTTCTTTCCCCTCACTGTAGAAAGCTTACATGTTAATTAGATAAAAATACAGCACACAGAGAAATAAAAACAAACTTGCAGACTGTGAGAACCTGGACACAAAAAGTCATGACAGAAGAATGAGCTCTGGCTTTGAAGTGTTTACTTTTGGCGTCTATAAGGCGTTCCCGTGGGTAGAGTTCAGAGGCTGAGAGCTGCTCCTTTACTTTTCCAATGTCCTTGGGATGAACATAGTCAAACAAGCTTTGACCAATAAGCTCTGGCTAGGAAGCAAAACAACATTCAAATAAGCCAAAGCCATAAACAACAAGGTAAACATAAAGAACAGAATGAGATGTAAAAATGCATGAAAATGAGTCTTAGGCCTAACCACAGAACAACAGAAGCTCTACTGAAAAGTTTAAAAGAAATATTTGACCACTTAAATAAAAAAGAAAATTGCTTACCCGACTGTAGTTTAGTATCTTTGAGACAGACTCTGAAACAAAGACTATTTTCCCTCTGTCGCAGCCGACCACAAAGAGGAATCCATCCGCAGCCTAGGAAATAGGATCACTGGAGATGAAATGAATGAAGAACATACAGACAGAGAAGGCAGCTCCAGTACTGAGAACACACAGTTTACAAAGTCCACAAAAATGGACAGAGGAAAGGAAGAATGATCAAACACATCATGTATTTCAGAGCCTGTCTGACACACTTGGTATCTGTCTAAACTGATCTTAGCATTCTGTAGCTATAGTGCCTCTTTTGCTTTCATTCAGAGAGGTAGGCTTTACACAGCCGTACTGGACCAGATGCAGTACATATTGAAGGATTACCCTGAGGACAAGGTGCTTGAGTTCATCGTCAGGGAGGAATGAAGGCTTGTAATTGGCTTCTGCAAAGGAGCTGGTTGCACCTGGCAAAACAAGAAAGTGTGCAGTTAGCTGAAGATTTTAAAAACAGTGCAATATACTATGCCTGTATGTCTCTCATATCTCTATCTCTATCTCTATATATCTATATCTATATCTATATACACACACACACACACACAAAAGTATTGGGACACCTGACCATTACACCACCAGAGACTTCAATGACACTGCATTCAAATACATAGACTTTAATATGGAGTTGGTCCCTCTTTGCAGTTATAACAGCTTCTACACTTCTTGAAAGGCTTCCCACAGCGTGGAAGTACTTATGAGGGCCAGTCAAGTTCTTCCGCACTGAACTTATCCAACCATGTCTTTATGGACCTTGCTTTGTGCACTGGGGCACAGTCATGCTGGAATAGAAAAGGTTCTTTCCCAAACTGTGTCCACAAAGTTGGAAG
>JBBPCY010000019.1:13597574-13611130 GCA_037974405.1 Brachyalestes nurse
TTTTTCGTTGGTGGAAATCCACTGCTGAAATTAATGGAGAGCGCGGCTGATGGTTGCTTAGCAACGACAGACACTTCTGGAGCGCAAGCGCCCGAGAGCTTTTGGAAAGAAAGAGAAAGCGATGCGCCTAGTGTTTTCTGCGCGATATGTGAACGACCCTCAGCTATTGGTTAAAGAAAAGAAACTGACGTGAAAATCCTCCTATTAAGGCGAAAAACGTGCTTCTGGGCAGGAACTGTATACAGGAAGGAGTTGGAAGGTGTGTTGTGCGATTTACCATCCTCACACCGCGACACGGGTTCGTGGACCTGAGTGTCGCGAATTCGGTTTTGTATTGTATATTGTTACAGCCCTACTTTTGTCCATATAGTGTAGCCACCTACCTTTGAGAGATTTGAGGTGCTGCACAGCCATGCGCAGCACAGTGAGTTTATCCAGCTTGCGGGACATTGGGTTACACGTGGGAATCATGGCTGAAAGCTCATCAATTAGGTTATTCATCTTGTCCCGTCGCCTTTTCTCAATTTGGCTATGAGGTTCCCTGCAAGCAGATGACATGTTCAATATCACACTATCCAAGGGATTTAAGCAAACAAAAAAGGTTTAACTACTTAAATTTCATGCAAGATTTGCAGGCCCACTGTCCTTACTTAGAGCACTACAAAGGTGAAAATGTAAACGTTTGACAAATTTTACTAATTTGTCTCAAATATGAAACAGAAAAATAGAGCCCATTTAGAGTACAATGTAAGAAGAGCAAATGTAAGAATTATGCAAATGTACATAACTGCTTTGCAGAATCTCAAATGTCCTGCTAAAATTATACCTGCAATGAAGTAGAAAAAACTGTGTGTGCCTGGAGCTCTGAATCAAACATTATAATCCCCACAGTTAAGCATTAAATGTGAATAACATTGAACATATTACACAGAAAGCTGCAGAAAACATGGAATTGTTTGAGTACCTGAAACACTTAATTTTCACATGTTGATCATCCCCTTCCGACCTAAAAGCAAAACCATTCCAGAATGTTACAAACAGTAAAAGGATGAGAGACACTGTGAGTGTCATCATGAACAGAGTACCTTTCTTGTTCATCCTCCATATCTTCTTCCAGCATCAATGCAGATTTTGTTTCCCTGGAAACAAAGTACCTTGGTGATTAACAAACCTCCCAAAAAAGTGGCTTGCCTTCATTCTTAGACTGCTTATACAAACCATTTAAAATTCTGCATGTTCTGCTGTAGCTCAGAAAACCAGGACAGTAAAAAGGCCAGAGGAGACAATTTTAACCACAAAGGAAACACAGCAAGTCTTTTGCAGAGTAAATTGTATTCTGATTCAGTTCATATTCTCCTAAACACACACAGTCATCTCTTTATGCATTAAAAAATATTTCCAAACACACAGACAAAACACACTCACTTGTCCGTGCTGCCCTTTCGTTTTCTCGGCAGCTCCATGCCAGAGGCCATGCCAGCAGATGAAGGTGGGGTCACCAGACTGGAAACAGAGGCAGAGTGACTCTGGAGTCTCTCCTCCAACACATCTCCTGAAAAACACACACAGACAGACATACACGCATGCACAGAAATGCACACGCACAGAAACACACACATAGTGTTACAAATCTTTATAAGACTTTATAAGACAATTTGTATACATGTTTAGATTATTTTGTCTTTAATCCAGAGAGTTTATGGAAAAAGCTTTTTGAAAAAAAAAAAACTTGAGTAAATAGGTTCTAATGTAGTGCTGTATTTCATTTGCTCACACTTAAAGAATAGTTAAAAACCCTCAGCCCCAAGCCTTGGAACAAGTTTTGTCTTTGTGTATGTTTGGCACAGATTCTGTTTTAAATGAAAGTAAAGTCCTTTTAAAAAGTTAATCTAATTTGTCCATTTTACCAACAAAGAATGTCCAGGAAAAAAAACAAACAGCGAGTGCTCATATGGCCGTTCTTGCAGCTGGAACCAGGGCATGGTCAAAATGAAATGACTTTAATAACAGCCACTTCAAATCAGAGCCTAACCCTGACTGCATGAAAGAACTGATACAAATAATTTTATAAAGTCATACAAATCTCCAAAAAGAGAATACTTTGCAACTGCATAAAATATTTATGGCACAAATTTAATATATTAAGTCTTAAAACCCAGAAACCCAGTTTCGCACGTGGCCAAACGTGAATGAAGACATTCATAGTTTGGAAGACTGTTATCACACTAGTTATCAACCTAGTTCAACAAGGGTTTATTATTTCCTCCCTTAGAAGGTACTTAGTATATCAGGATATTCAAATATGCATACTAGACTAAGCATCAGCCTACACCTTTTCAGATTTTTGAAAAATTTAGTTAATGCCTTAGTTATTTATTTCTATGTGAATTCATGAGAAACTGCTAATAGTTTCTCATCTACTACTACTACAAGTTTAGCATGCAAATAAATGAAAGCTTAGCATGCAAATAAATGTTAAAAGTGCCTGCCCTTTGGGCTTCAGCGCTAACAAAACATCTACAGGCAATACAAGACCTTGTTGTATTTTAATACTTTGAATGTTTGGCTTTTTATCTATTCAAATAAAACTCAAGCATGTGTCGTGCATATCATGCCATTTTTGTGTTTATGGAAATTTGTGTTTTGTTTTATAGGAAATCTAATGAAATATGCTTGTTAGGATCACTTGCTTGAACTGAAAAACACACAGACCAATCAGTCACATAAGAGCCACCGGCAGGAGAAGTGAATAACATTGATTATCTTGTTACAATGACACTTGTCAGGAGGTGGGATACATTAGGCACCAAGTGAACGGTCAGTTCTTGAAGCTGATGTGTTGGAAGCACAAAAAATGGGAAAATCTGTGTGATTTTGACCAGAACCAAAGCGTGATCTCCAAAACAGCAAGCCCAGTGGAGAGTTTCTGGTATGGAGCAGTTTGTATCGACCAAACAGGATAGACAGTTAGTATCGAACAAAAGAACACACAGTGTACTGTAGTTTGCTCCGCATGGGTCTGTGTAGCTGCAACCAGTCAGAAAGCAATGCTGATACCTGTCCAACAAAAGTGCATTCAGTGGACATGTGAAGATCAGAACTGGATCAAGGAGCAATAAAAGAAAGTGGCCTGGCCTTTAGAATCACGTTTTTGCCTACATCATGTAGACGGCCAGATGTGTATATCACTTACATGGGAAAGAGATGGCACTGGGATGCATTATAGAATGACTGCAGAAGCAGTATGATGCTCTGGACAGTGTTCTGCTGGGTCCTGTCATTCATGTGGAGGTTACTTTAGCACAAATCGTCTACCTATATATTATTGCAGACCAAGTACCACATTAAATAGCAACAGTACTCCCTAATGGATATGGACTCTTTCAGCAGGATAATGATCCGTTTCACATTCCAAAAACATGGATTTGAGGAACATGACAAAGAGTTTAAGGTGTTGACTTGGCTCCAAATTCACCAGATCTCAAATCGTATCAAGCATCTGTGAGCAGGACAAACTAGTCTGATCCATGGAGGCCCCACCTCACAACTCCCAGGACTTAAAGAACTGCTGTTAATGTCTTGGTGCCAAATAACACAGCACACCTTCAGAGATCTCGTGGAGTCCGTTCCTCAACAAGTCAGAGATGTTTTAGCAGCACAAGGGGGACCTAAGCAATAACAGACATGTGAAAGAGTCCTAAACATCCTAATAGTGCACTGTAAGTTCACTGGCAACCCTAAATTACTTATTATTCATGAACTACGTAAAGTACTACATATTGAGATTCAGCCACTGTTTTTCCTACCAACACCATAAGTAGACCTCCAAAATACAAGAAAAGTGTTTGTAATGGGCACTACAAGCACTATTTTAATGTACGTTGATGAATTCGGTACTCTGTTAAGATATTCTAGTTTAAAAACCTTTCTTTGTACTATCCAATAAATACTGGCTGTTAATCACATTTTATTTTAGCAATTATATCATTTTAGTACTGAGCATTTCAATCCTAAAATTAAAATTAAGCCTATATACATGACGGCTTGTACAGGGTAGTGGAATAATGATCTTCAATTTTAATCCTTTGTTATAAGAAACATCACCAAATGTGGCCAACAACAATCAGACATTAAACCATGCACGGTACACACGACTGCCATTCAGTAAAACACTGAGCCACCAATCCCATTCATAAATAAAGCGATTCACCCTGTCTGTGCGTGTGGCCAGGTGGCACCTGTTGTTCTAAGCTCCTAAGCATGCTGATTTACCCCTGAACTACTCACACACATCTCCAGGGTGCTGTGTGTACATTTGTGTATGTGTGTGTGTGAATGACAGAGTGGCCAAGCACATGCGACAATGGAACGGGCCAGGCCAAGCCCAGCTCACCTCCCTGGCTCCTATATTTAAAACTGTTCCAAAGGCCCAGTGACCTAAATAGTCATTAACAGATCAGCAACAACCTGATTTTTAATCCTGGGCTCTGGAGTGAAGATGTGTAGCAGGATTATTGGGCTTTAAAGGGGATGTTGTGGCCACACCTTGCAATGATCTACCTCTCCCCCTCTGCCCAGTTAGCGAAGTCACTTGCACACATACGACCTGCATTTCAGTGCTGGTGCACCATTATAACTAAGTGACGCCATTCACTCCAGAGAGAGAGAGAGAGACACACACACACACATACAGAGAGACAGAGAGGGAGAGAGAGACAGAGAGAGAGAGAGGCCGTTCTGCCAATAAGTGAATGAACAGTGCATAGAGATATTTTCCAGGATACATCAAACAAACAAAATTAACACTCAGAGCTGTACAGGCTAATGCTTTGCAGATTAACCTCTCGTGATCCTTTATCCTAAGCAAATATGTAAATATGTTGGTTTTCATGATGTAATGGAAATATTTATTTCTGTTATGTTCGTATATGATTGTACAGACTGGGGAGTAAATAGCACATTTTGGAATTTCGACTAGCATTTATATACTATGTTAAACTTTTTTTCCCTTGTTTCCTTCAACTGCTTTATTATGTCTTTTAAATGCAATTCTACTGATTTAAAAAAACTGCATTAAGAACAAAGTCATTAAGCGTGAAATTGCTCCGATTAGCAAAATAATAAAAATCCTCGGGTCCTCGAGTTATGCCACAGATCCGTTCCTTCAACAGCGATGTAACCTGAATTTTGGTGTAAAACTCCCTTACTCATACGCCGCGTTACTGCGTATTCTTCCACCGCGCGCAACCAAACTAGTTCGCCCACGTAGTCCGTAAGTATGAGGCTAATGGTGCAAGCCGACTGGGAATGAGCGTCGTAAATGCGAAACGTCGTATGTCGAGACCATTAAATGGTAACTCGAGGACCCCCTGTACATTTAATGATGCTTAAGCCATTATTTCACAATAGTTTGAGAATATTTTAGATCAAAAACTATTTAATATATGCAGGACAGAAAAGTACATACAGGGCAGTGAAAATACAAACAGGTTTAATGGCCATTTTGGACAGTAATTAACTATATTTGTGTTGTGGGCATGAAGACTGTTTCCATTAGCTTAAACAAAGCATATCAGAAAAATGAGTTTGCTTTAGTGCGCCATTTGGCAGTGAATCACTTTTAAAAAGACTGTTACGTGGGATTAAGCAGAACTTTTTTTTTAAGACAGCTTAGGTGGAACACATGATCTAGGCTGGATTCTGATCTACAGACACACTGATACATACTGAAAATAATATGAGCATCCACATAAGCATGAACTGTGCCATTTCTGAAAACCAGCTATTCCATAAAAGTAATGATGGGATTCTAGTTGGGTCTGAGTGACCTGTGTATCGTGTCTGGCTCTAGTTCTTAGAAATCTCTCACTTAAATAAAAAAAGGGGCATGGAAGAGAATGCTCCAGAAAGAATCTGTGATAATGCAGAAAAGTGGGACTGTTTTCATAACTTTCTGGTTGTATAGAGCAAAGGCTATTTTTCATGACCTAGCTTGACGTTGGCACTGCTTTATGTAAGTCACTGCCAATTTACCGTTTCAAGGCTGCTCCAATTTTTAGGCACTTATTCACCGAAAGCAGATCACTCCATGACACTGACGTAAGTACTATCTAACATCCTGTTCCTTAAGTTAATATGTCGCCATTTGTGCAAGCCTAATATGAGAAACTGCTACTGCACTCTGTTGGATACAGCTTTTCACAATTACAGTTTTTACTTTGACCCAATAATGATTCAAATCATGACACTTTAGTTGTAAATATTAACCACCACACCCCAGGTTCATGGCATCCTAGGGCTGATTATTCAGTAATCATTCGGTAATTACTCACTGCCTATGACGCAAACAGACTGAGCTACTTCTGAGTTTGAGAAGTGTGTAAAGAGTCTGGAACCGCCATTGGCTCCATGCCATTTAAGTGAAGTTCTATCTGGCAGTGCCAAGTGTGTCAAGTTAATTTTAATACACATTCACCAAGATTCACTAGCAGTTTTACATGACGGCTGGAATAATGACGACAGCACTGTGTGTTCTGTAACACAAAGCACCTTTAATGAGGTGAGGCACTGAAGTGTGGGGGTAGTCATAAACTTCATCAACACCTACCAGCCTCGCTGAAACCTCTCAATGAAACACCGGAAAGACGAACAACCCACTCAAATCCCAGCCCTTTCACTCTCCGTGAACAGAGACGAGGTTTCTGATGTTCGGCACGGGACAGGAAAATAATGAGACAAATTTAGAGTCTGTATTCTGCAACTCAATTTCCTGTCTCATTGTTTGGCATGAGCCATAAGACAGTTTCTAAGCTCCTATGGTTAAGAAAATATACCACAGCAGTGTGGGTGTACATACTTCACATATATGCACACATTCTAGCACGTTGTACTCTCCTCTGGTTCTCACACTGCCCTGAAACTGGAGTGTTTCGTCAAATGGCGAGTTGCTTTGGATTAAAGCGTCTGCCAAATGAACGTGATGTAATGTAAAGTAAATATTCTGGTAAGTAAAACATGTCTTTATTTATATCAGCACAGCTCTTTAATCTTGTGACCATAACACTGAGGGTGTTTTACATATACCGCGCTTTACAAAGGGACGTGAGCCGCTAAAGCCTACCATCTTGGGAATTCAGAGACAGCATGTTCTTGCACAGAAATACATCCATCACTGAACCCACTGACACACTGCACCGTCCTACACACGGAGAGGTACGTGTGGAACTAAAAGAAAACCAGAGATCAGATGACTACATTTTTGCCCCCAAAAGCAGATCAGCTGACACCTGAAACAACTTTAAGTAAAGTAGGTCTGGACCTGATAAGCAGGGTCTTTGCTAGAATGCCTTAAAGGAATAACGGGTGGACGGTGGACTCCCTGCAGTCTGGGATCTGGTTGTACCAACCTGTCCTTCAGCTCTATTCAATCAGCATGTGTTCATGCTGAGCAAAGCAGACGGTGAGGCAACAATCTTCTAAAAATAAACAGATGCAAAAGACCAGTAATATACCCCAATCCCACTGACCTACTTTTGATAAAAACTTTCCCTTAACTTTATGACCTTTATAGTGCCAATTACTCCGAGGTGGGTACGAGAGGTCTGCGGCATTCAAATGATACGTTTTCACTTCTGTTTTCTGCATCGAATGATTCTCTTAAATGCATATGTGCAAACGATTTACTGACCCAACATTGCAAGAGCGCCGTTTTGCAACGTCCTTACCAGAAACTTCAGATACCCAACTTCATCCTGAAATATGAAAGATAATCTGATGGCGCTGATGTTCCTTATGACCATGATAGAAGAATTTTTAATGATAAAAGAATTTTTGCCAAGCTCCAAGCTTTTTCAGTGTTATGGTGCCTTTATTTACTAACATAACTGAAATCCTCATATATCTGTAATAATAACTGTTAGTGCAAACCACAACTAAAACAAAAAGAAGTAGGTTAGCAATGCTCACCTATCCAAAACCACATAACGGGGAATAATATGGCCACAGTCTCTTTAACGACACGGTCATGTTAATTAAGCACATTCTATAATTTTAATAGAAGCATAATAATTATTGATATTCTTAAATTGTGTTCTGTTAGAATAAGGAAATATCATTATATCAGTCATGCTTTCCCCTATCTTAAAAAATGCAAATATGGGGGAATCATAAAGGATAAAATTATATTTAAGAATAACAAATTTGCCACAGCTCTGCTTCTTTAAGACACTAAAGGACTCAAGGGTTTGAAGGGAGGCTCCTGACAAAGAACAACATTTTAGGGTTTGGCAGGTTTTCCTTGTGTTTGTGAACTGACCGATTAATTATTCGGTGCTGAAAACTCTTGCTCTGGTTTATGACAGGATGTGATTAAACATTTCGTTGGTGAGGAAACGTGATAAAACTAAATTGTTTAAATTCCTGATTGCGTTTAAAGTAGAATATTTTGCTTCAGAGTGAGCTTGAAAATCACTTCCCATGAATATACAGTACTGTGCAAAAGTCTGAACCCGACAAGAACATATTACATTTTGGGCAGTATGTTCTCACAAACGACTAAGATTAATATTTAAAAAGAAGTAACATGAATACAGGACACAGTGATTTTATGCTTGGCTTAACCCGTTCCAGGTCTCTCTCTGTGGAAGCCCAGTATTTCTTTCCCATGGTCTCGTCAAATTTCTGGTTTGGCTCAATCAGTTCTGTTTTACATAAAACTACTTTTTTTTTTAAATAATTAAAAAAATTGGTTACATTTCTCCTAGCAGTAAAACACTTACTGTAAGCAGTAAACGGCTTTAAAGTATTTGCATAGAAGCCTAAGGTTTTTGCCTACTTAAAAAAATATATATATTCTGTTTTATGAAAAAACACACTGTTTCACACACAAATTATGTTTCTCCTGTAAACCACTTCTTTAAAAAACACTTTACCCTTTACATTTGATGAGGTTTTGTGGAAACCAAAAAATATTCTATTATTTATTTATTTTTTAATGCACAAAACTTGCTTTATATATGCCAAGAAGATGGTCACAAAATGTCTTATTTCATGATTATTCACTCCTTTATCATATTTATCCACCTCATTAGACATGTTTCTACCTCTAATAGTAGCATTCTAATGTTTCCACTACATGGACAAAAGTATTCGGACACACCTCTAAATTAAGGGTTTGGGCTAGGCCCCTTACTTCCAGCAAAGGGCAATCTTAATGGTTCAGTATACAAAGACATTTTGAGGCCATGCTTCCAACTTTGTGTACACAGTTTGGAGAAGACCCTTTTCTATTCCAGCATGACTGTGCCCCAGTGCACAAGGCATGGTCCATAAAGACATGGTGGGATGAGTTCAGTGTGGAAGAACTTGACCTACCCACACAAAGTCCTGAACTCAACCCCATCCAACACCTTTGGGATGAACTGGAATGCAGTCATTCTCATCCAACATCAGTGCCTAGCCTCATAAAAGCTCTAGGGCACAAATTCCCACAGAAACTCTACAAAATCTTCTGGAAAGCCTTCCAAGAAGAGTGGAAGCTGCTCTAGCTGCAAAGGGGGGGGGGACCAACTCCATATAAAAGTCTATGAAAATGAATGCAATATCAAGTCCTCGCTGGTGTGTCTTTAAAACAGGCGTGAAAAGCGTTTAGGTGTTTTCATAAAGACCTTCTCCAGGTCCTGTTCTGAAGCTGCAGGCCGTTTTTTTAAGATGAAGATGAGGAGGGCATCACGGCGATGGCCTACAAGGGTGCCGAGTTTGACCTAGATATTATACAACCGGCACAGAGCAGGATCCCGTTTACACACTGGAAGCACAGCAGATATGGCACCGCTAACACACAAAAACACACCTCGGACACTCAGGCACCAGCACCAGTCATCACATTTCACGTTTTACACCTTTTAGTCGACTCTCTTCTGCTCCTGGTTAGCCTACATCTGAAAGGCACTTTATTTTTCCCCCACACATGCTGCTGGTAATACTTCAAAGACCTCACACAAACAACAATAACAACAAGGGGTCTTTCTTTCACGTCTCATCCTCGCAGTCTGGAAATAAATTGTTTTAATATTTTAAAAAAAAAAAAACGGCTCTGCTCCCTTCTTCACAATCTCTAACATTTGACTGATAGTTTCCCCGACCTGAGACAGACTACTACAGGCCCTCATGTCGCCAAGTTTTTCACTATCTGTTTCTAAAGAAAAAACAGGACTTTAAAAAGGACTTTAAATGCAGCCCAGTCGCTCCTGGTTGGGTGCCAGTCAAACCTCACCGGCACGTTTCGTAAGACCGAGCCAATGTAGGTTATGGACCGATATCAAAGGTTGAAATGTATCCATTTAGTGGCTAAACAGAGCAGCCTTTCCATCCGAGCCGAGGCTCATCGGGTTTGTTTTGTTTTCCTGGACCAAACCGGGCTGTTATTATTTTTACTATAATTACTACTATCCTTACTATTCTCTGAAGATCTCACACTATTCGACCACGGTCATAGTCAAATCCCTAAAAGCCCGAATTTTGTCTTTTAAAGCATCCAAAACGACGAGAAGCGCAAAAAGCGCACATTCACACCCTCGTATTTTTCTCCGCACTAGCCTATATCTCACTCCGAGCTGTAGGGCCTCGGCAGCGGTCCGTGAAGCACAAACCGCACACTTTGACAACATATACGGGAGACACAAGACACCAAATGCTTTACATTTCACAAAAGCAACGTGTTGCTTAAAGCCGGGTGAACAGAACGGGCCGCTGGAGCCGCGTCCGGCTCCAAACCGCCCGACTGCGGGAGTTTGCTCTACTGAACTACTGACCTAGTTTCTCTCTGAACCAGAGTCCACGGAGCACCAGCTCTCTTCCGCTCCACACACACACACAGTCATACAGTCATACACACACACATATACACACTCTCCAGCCTCTCCAGAGCGAGTAGAGTCTAACACACACCCCGGTGACTTACCTGCCTCGTCCCCGGCCGCCCTGTCACCGCCGCCGGCCGCGCTGCTCGCCGCCATGGCTGGAGCCGGTCCGCCGCGGCCCAGCGCTCCGCCGCATGTGGAGAAAGGCGGCGGGGAGCGCACGCCGGAGAGGGAGAAAGAGGTGAGAGAGGGGGAGGAGGAGAAGAGGAGAGGATAGGAGAGGCGGGGGTGGACAGCAGAAACGTTGTATAATTGACTTTATTATTTTTTTCCTTCCCTTTCCACTAAAGTCAGGCGGGAGGAGGAAGAGGAGGGGGAGTCGGGGCTCTGAGCGCAGAAACGTGCAGCGCGCTGTAATCAGGACGCGCAGAGAGAGGAGGAGGAGGAGATCCGGGAAAACGCGGAAGAAGGCGCTCTGTCTCCTCCCACCGCCGTGAACGCCGTCCTCCCCCTTCCCCACCCCCAGCGCGCTTCCCCCTCACGTTACTCACCCCGCAGGTCACGCGATGCGTTATGCAAGCGGAGAAAAATGCGGTCATCGGGCCACGGTCCAATCCGCACGCTCTTGCTCTATCTAGAACAACGCAGAGCGTGTGCGCGTGCAGTTCTCGACGCTGATTGGGCCCAGCTTGCGATGACGTACCCACCAGAACCCCCCCCCCCTCTGTCCGAACGGGGTCCTGAGTTTTACTGCTTCACTAAAGCAGACTAGAGCACAAACAAGCTCGTTTTTGTTCAATATGGTTGCTACAGTTCGGCGTTCTCGCGATGAGCTATTGTTCAGACACGAGTGTATGCTGTTGTGTTTGGAAGAGTCTGATGTTCTCTTTGATTGAGTTCACTAGCTCTGAGAACTTTAGGGAGGATAGATAGGATAGGGAAGACAGGTAGAACAGGGATACTAGGGAGGATAGGTAAGGCATGGAGGATGGGGAGGATATGTGTTATAGGACGGATATGTGAGATGGGGGAATAGGTAGGATAGGTAGGGTTGGGAGGATATGTGGGAGAGGGAGGATAAGTAGGTTAGGGAGGATGGGGAGGACAGGTTGGATATGGAGGATAGGGATGATAGGATAGGGAGGATAGAGAGGACAGGGGTTTAGGCAGAATAGGTGAATAGGTAGGATATGGAGGATAGGTATGATGGGGAGGATAGGAAGCATAGGTAGGATAGAAAGGATAAGAAGGACAGGTAGAATATGGTGCATAAATATGACAGGGATAATAGGATAGGGAGGACAGGTGGGATAGAGAAGAGAGGTCAGATAGGGAGTATATGTACATATATACACACACACACACATATGTATGGCTTTTTACCTATTTTGTCACATTCCAACCTGTAATTTAAATGTGTTTTTATGTGAAATCTTATTTTATGTGATGGATCTGCACAAAATAGTCTAAGTTGGTGAAATGAGAAAAATATTTATAAGAAAAAGAAAAAAACCCTGAAAACTGGCATGTGCATATGTATTCTTCCCCTTTGAAGCCCATACGTTCAAAAGTCACATAATTAGTGAAATGAAGTCCACCTGTGTGCAATCTAAGTGTCACATGATCTGTCAGTATAAGCATACCTTTTCTGAAAGGCCCCAGAGGTTGCAACACCACTAAGCAAGAGGCATCACACCATGAAGACCAAGGAGCTCTCCAAACAAGTCAGGGATAAAGTGGTTGAGAAGTACAAGCCAATATCCAAATCTTTGATGATCCCCCGGAGCACCATCAAATCCATCATCTTCAAATGGAAAGAACATGGTAGCACAACAGAAAAAAAGCCAACCGGGCAAGGAGGGCATTAATCAGAGAGGCAGAGAGACCAAAAGTAACCCTAAAGGAGTTGCAGAACTTCACAGCAGAAACTGGAGTCTCTGTCCATAGGACCACAATAAGTCATACACTTCATAGTGCTGGGCTTTATGGAAGAGTGTCCAGAAAAAACTATCACTTATTGTAAAAAGGCCTGTTTTGAGTTTGCCAAAAAGCATGTGGGCGACTCCCCAAATGCATGGAGGAAAGTGTTCTGATCAATTGAGACTAAAATTGAACTTTTTAGCCACAGTGAAACATGATGGTGGCAGCATCATGCTGTGGGGATGCTTTTCAGCAGCAGGAACTGGGAAACTGGTCTGTCTCGAGGGAAAGATGGATAGTGCTTAATACAGGGATATCCTGGAGCAAAACCTGTGTCAGTCTGGGCTGCCTGTGATTTGAAACTGGGACGGAGGTTTACCTTCCAGCAGGATAATCACCCAAAGGGGGGGGGGGTGATTTTTGCCGGCCACTGTATATATATGTGTGTATGTATGATATATAGATTATATATATTTATAAACCAGGTTTCTGATGAAACTACAGTAATACTGAACTTCCACAAGAGCACACTGATATACTGAACACAACATCACTATTTACTGTAAAGTGTTATTTGTAGTTATTCATTTTAGTTCTATTCAGTATATTTAATAACATTCTTGTGAAAAAAACTAATGCACTCCAAAAAAACTAGTGCACTCCAAAACTAGTGTACTAGTGTACTTCAGAACTACTAGTGTAGTTCAAAACTAGTGCACTCCAAAACTAGTGTACTTCAAAACTAGTGCACTCGAAAAAAAGAGTACTTAAAAAACC
>JBBPCY010000019.1:13611230-13638486 GCA_037974405.1 Brachyalestes nurse
TGTAAGACTGTCTCTGTAACTAATGACTGTAAGACTGTCCCTGTAACTAATGACTGTAAGACTGTCCCTGTAACTAACAACTGTAAGACTGTCCCTGTAACTAATGACTGTAAGACTGTCCCTGTTGCAGTATGACTGTGCAATTGTGAACAAAGCAAGATCCATAAATACATAGTTTGATGAGTTTGATGTGGAAAAACTACAGTGGCCTGAACAAAGCATTGACTTGAAGCCCTATCGACCACCTTTGACATTAACTGGAATGCTGACTATGAGCCAAACCTTCTCACTCAACATCAGTGCCTGACCTCCAAATGCTCTTTTAACTGTTTGGGTACAAATTCCCACAGAAACTCCAAAATCTTCTGAAAACCCTTCCGAGAGGCATGGAGGCTACTATGACCACACATAGGGGCCGACTCCACAATTATGGCTATGGTTTTGGAATGAGATGTAAAAAAAAAATCAAATAAGTGTGATGGTCAGGTGTCCACTTACTTTTGGCCAGTGTAATTAACGCCATTAATATGTCACCATCCTTTGACTAAACATCATTATCATTTATCATTCTAGCCACATCCTGTACTTCTGCCCTGATCATTCTTATGTTTTTAGGTTTTGTAGGTTTTCTTTTTGTTCTGTCTGTGCTTGTGTATTCTTTTGTTTTTCTGTTTTGTTTTGTGTTGGACCACAGTCCTGGAGGAATGTTGTGTTGTTTCACTGTGTACTGTATATAGAATTGAAATGACAATAAAATGACATTAAAATCTACAGTTCTTGACTTTACATTTCAAATAAATGTCTATCATTATTTTGTTTTCATTTTGATTTTTGTTCTTTTTTCCAAAACGTTTTCTGTAAACAATACAACCTAAGATATGCCACATCGTCACCCGCTCCTTGACCCTTTCCAGTGAGGAAATTCTCATGCTGGCTTCTGATTTCACATTTTGATTTCAGTATTGCCTGCACCTGTGTTTTCTAGTATTTAGGTTTGACTGACCCAGACGCATCTGTTCACTGTTGTATAGTTTTCTTTGTTACTCTGTGGTTGTTCAAGGACATTCCCAAGTTTCCTGTTTTCTTTGTTCCCTGCCTTCTGTTTTTGCTCACTAGTTCTTTTATACTGTACTCCGGCTCTTTGTTTTGGATGTGTGACTTTCTATTGAAGCCCTTTTTGTTCTACCATCTACTTTTACTTATTTCCCTGGTGCCTGCATGACAATATAGTTCTTGCCATTCAAGTTATATTTTAACCATCATCCAGCCATACTTTAATTCCAGAGAATCACAAATCTATTTAATTCCTAAACAATATACTCCTCCAAATACTTTTCTGAGCCATGAACCTTCATCTTTGTCAGTCTATGCAGTTTTTCACGATACTGCATAAGACAAGATGCTACCATGCCTTTGGGGCACTCCATCTGTGCTTCTCGCTGACAGCCTATCAGGTTTAATGGGAAGGGGCAGTACTACTACTATTTTAGCTCTCGTCCTCACTATACAATATATCCTCAAAGGTGGGTATTTCCATATCACTGAACATTTCTTTCAGTATGACTTAATATTAAATATTTATACCAGCAAATGCACTCGGTTAAACTGCCAGGAGTAACAATTTTAATTTGCACCACGCATATGAAACAACTTGGTCAAGTAAGGTAAAGCAGCCCCTTATAGTCATGTGTGAAAATACCACAGCTCACAGCATGAACAGTGCAAAATTCTTTCTCTGTATTTAACCCATTAAACCTAATTTACCCATTTAACCCATTCACCAAGTGAAGCAGAATGCAGCCAGGAACACAGCACCCAGGGAGCAGTGTTTGGGAATGATAACTCAGTGGTGCTACTGGCAGTTCTGAGATTCAAACCTCTGATAGAGGGGCAACCCCCTAACCATCAGGCGCCCAAATTTGCACCACCAGTATGAAACAACATGATCAAGTTGAGTACTTCTGCTTACCATTGGCTCTCAGTTTTTCCTAGTTTCTGAGACGTTAATTATGGATTAAAGCAATGATTCCCAAACTGGGGGGCGGGCCCCCTAGCGGGGGCGCGGAGGTATTGCAGAGGGGCGCACAAATGGGATAACCTGTGTAGTTTGAATTGGTGGGGGGGCTCTTTAATGTTCTTATATAGAAAAGGGGGGCCCTGCAGAGAAAGTTTGGGAACCACTGGATTAAAGAAAAAAAACTGTGTGGGGCTGGGGCACTTGAATTGAATCCTATATAACAAACAACTTAAAATGACTCATCTTAAGGTATCAGACCAGGCATTCAGTGGTAGAGCATGAAAGGTTTTTGGGCTTCCAGATTTTTGCAATATAGGAAACTATTTACATTCAGTGTCTGTTAACATTCTGTTTTGAAATATTGGAGAGTACCACACCTTTTTACTGACTGGGGCGATGGGAAGTTATCTTTACATGTAAAAGCCTGCTCAGATCCGTGGAAGAAAACTGCAATCATAGCCATAAAATAAATAAAAGTTGTATTTTGGCTTTGTATCTGTTCAAAAGTCTTAATCAAGCTGTTCTGGGTTTATGCTTGTCTAAGACTACTTTATAACATACTGGAGACTAGCTATGCTTATGTTTTGGAATCAGGTTATGTTATGGGGTAAAATGGTAAAATGCCTATTTAATTAACTTTCTACATTTAATTATGTAAAAAACAGAATACAGTAATGAGCACCAGATGGCATATGAAGACGTCTCTGCAGGCATTTTTGGGCATCCCCTTTGCTTTCATTTGTCTCTTATACTTGAGTGGTTGCAACAACACTAAGTAGGTACTTGGTGTGATTAGATTAGGTGTTTAAACACAGTGATTGTACCCATCTATCACTGCAAAAGCCCATAAGAGACTCATGTTGGTTGCTGTGCCACACACACACACACACACACACACCTCCAAGACTCCTTAAAGTAAAGGCTATATTTCCAGTTACCGAACACGAACTTCTCACTCTCCATGCTCGCTTTGTTTTTGTGAGTTGGTGTCCGATGCATTATAATTGTTATGTATTTTTTTCTTTATCCATAAAATGCTTATTTGTGATGTAAGAGTGGCGTTCAGTGGTGTCTCAATAGTCCACTGTTTTCAGTTTACTAAACTGTCTAGATGTGTTTCACTCTTTCACATGTATGACCTTTGCCCACTCCAAGTCAAGTCCAGTCAAGTAGGTTTTATTGTCATTTTGATCATACACACACACACACACACACACAGTACACAGTGAAATGAGACAACCAGCCTCCGGGACCATGGAGTAACACAAGAACAAAACAGAACAGAACGGCACAAGAGCAAACAGGACAGAAAAGTGTGCAAGAAACACAAGTGCAGCAATACAATTAGACAAGACAAGTCAAGGCAACATAAAGTGTAAAGTGTAATTATTCAGTGGAATCAACAATAGCTACAGTCTGGACGAATACAATTATTTGACAGGTCCTGTATTCTAGCAGCGAGAGTTGTGTGTGCAAAAATGCAGAACATAGTTAATAATGTGCAATGATGTACAAATACAGCAGCAACAGGACAGAAAATAAACAGTGCAGTAATAACCAGATGCGTATTTACATTAGTAATTAAAATCTGAGCAGTTGTGTGTGGGGGGCAAGGGGGGCAGTTTTTAGTTTCAGTTCCAGTTTACAGATTGACTGTATTTCAGTGATCAAACTTTGTATTTATGTTCTGTGGCATTCGCTAGAAATCTGCAAAGCCACTGAGGAGCAAACACCAAAACAGAGGGGGCTTCAGCTTCCTTTGCTTCTGTGATAGATGCCAACAATAAAAATCTGCTTAATTTTTGCAAATGGATTGTGCATTATTTACATCAGATGAGCTTCTTTGTTTGTCTTTCTGTTATTGTGTTTATTTTTGATGTCTTGAATCTGTTCCCATTCTTCTTGCCATCCTGCATTTTTCACTGAAGTGAGGTTAAGTCTACATCTCTGGATGTTCACGAAAGGTCTCCCCTTGTGGGCTACATGAAAGCTACAATTAGAAATTCCTACAACAGTGTGGACCGAAAATAACTCATAAGACATTTCCAAATCATCTATTATTTTGGATAGCAAATGAAAAGGCTGCACCTTTAGAGCTAGTAAGATTCTCTACAAGGCATAATTTTATATCAAAACATTGTATGACTTTGGGTTGGGTGGAATTAGCACTAGCTTGCCAAAAACGACACTATGGCCTTGACACTAAAGCATCCTCCTTGTTCTTCTGTGACTTCCTTGTTCTTCTGTGACTCATGTGTTCCATGAGAACACAGTTCACAAGTCCCTAGATTTGTAGAGGGCACTGGTCTGGGTGTGAAACCAAGAGTTTTTGTTGAGTTAGTGGTGTGCGCCACCTGCCGACAATTATGCGGTACATACACAGATGAAGACCCCCCCATTATCCAGGATAACTTGACCAAAAAGTAACACCACCACCTTGCAAAAGTATGCAGATCTTTCTTAGAGAAAGACATGTTGCTCCTGGTGTCCTTAATGTGAATTGGTCAAGAAGTGAAGTGTTTGAGTGCAGAAAAATTAGTCCACGCCTTTATTACCTCCAGACTTGATTATTGTAACAGCCTTTTGTCAGGCTGCTCCAACAAAAACCGAAACAAGCTTCAACTCGTACAGAATGCGGCAGCTACAGTGCTCACTAGAACCAGGAAATTCGACCACATTAGCCCAATATTATCCAGACTACATTGGCTTCCGTATTGACAAAATTCTACTAATGACATATAAAATCTTAAATGGCCTCGCACCCGATTACCTCAGTGAACTTATCTCTTACTATGAACCTCCGCGGTCACTCATATCTCAAGGTTCTGACTACTTACTAGAGCTTAGATCGGGCCCAAAAAATTAAACCCGAACTACCCGAGCACCTTGTTACCGAGCCCAGCCCGGCCCGACACATTAACTGTAATTAAACCCGACAATTTTTTAAATATATTTTTCAGTTATAACCAGGGATTGACATAAGCGGTACGCAAGCAAGAATTGGCGTCTGTGGTACGTGCACCGCGCAAATACGTACCTAATTTGAGTAACTTCATACTGGATCTCTAGGTACCACCACTCAGGAAAGGAAAACCTTAAAAAGAAAAATAATAATGATAATAATATTGATAATAATAATAATTTAAAATATGGTTCCAGCCGGTCTGTGGAGCCTCGCTTCTGCAGCAATCAAAATTCAGTCAGACTTTCACTGCGTGCCCCAAATAATCCCTGTGAGTGACTAGACCTGTAATTTAATTTAGGTTAAAAGTCAGTTTGCACGTTCAGCACCATTTGGCAGTGTTCAAAAGTAGTTAAAAGAAAATATATCTATCTACGCGAATGCGCGAACGGGGGCGTGTGCGCGCATGGTAAGGTGAAACATTTTAAATTTTGGGTGCGAACCAATTCATTAACGTAGGTACTCATTACAGTACTACAGCAAGAAAATTGTCAACCCCTGGTTATAACACACGTTCTCAACTGTGGATGCGTTCGTAAAATGACACTCCGAGCACTCTGGACCCAAATAGGCTAATTAAGTCATGATTAAAAAAAAACAAATGCTTGATCACGGACTCGGGCCTGGCTCGGGTTCGTGCAGAGAATCGAAACTCTACTACTTTCTTGTTCCCAGAATTATGAAAGCTTCATCAGGGGGAAGAGCATTCTCATATATATCCCCCAAGCTCTGAAATGCTATACTAAACAACATTCGGGAGGGGGGGCAGACGAGACTTCGCGGCGGGCCAAAATTACCACTCCTCATGTTCACTCAGGTTTGTGACGGTGGAGTTGAGGCGCTCTCACTCTTGGTTCTGCTCTTTCGAGCCAGGCTGCTAGATATGCCGGAGTCACAGCTTGCACTCCTCACAGATATTAACAATCATCAGTACATTTAAACAGAACTAACTCTCTCCTCTGTTTTCTCCGAGGGGAACTGCTGCACGTCTGCCGGACTGATCTCCGTGGGAAGTCGCCCTCGATTGATCCCGCGTACACTCGGGCCCCCAGGCTGGGGCAACCGCTGCCTAGAGCTCCGGCGGAGATTCTTGCTCCTGATCCTGATGCTTATGGACTACGGACTCTCAGTTTCTCTTACAATAATGTTTACCTCTCTGGACACTTAGTGAAACCAACTCTATTAGCCATAGAGGGCCTATCTGTCTATAATCATGTTCATTATAAGGCCCTCTCTTGTTATTTATCCCCATAAAAAGTGTCGTTCCTTTCTCTCTGGGTCGACCTGAGGAGGACAAGTTCCTCTTTTGAGTCTTGGTTCCTCCCGAGGTTTCTTCCTCCAGCTGAGGGAGTTTTTCCTCTCCTCTGTCGCCTTTGGTTTACTCACTAAGGGCCTGGACTCTGTAAAGCTGCTTTGTGACAATCTGGTTGTAAAAAGCACTGTACAAATAAAATTGAATTGAATTGAACTGAAGGGGTGGGGGAGTGAAGGAACGGAAGGGTTGAGGAGTGAAGGAGTGAAGTAATGGAGGAGTGAGGGAGTGGGAGGATGGAGGAGTGGAGAAGTGAAGGAATGTAGGAGGGAAGTAGAGAAGGGGTGAATGAGTGAACAAGTCAAGGCGTAGAGGAGTGAAGTAGTGGAGGGGTGAATGAGTTAAAGGGTGAGATAGTGAATGAGTAAGATAAGAGATAAGATAAACCTTTATTAGTCCCACAAGTGGGGTATTTTCTTGGTCATGGCAGAAATTGGACAGTACAAAGTTAAGAGCAGCAAAGATGAACAAAAATTAAAAATTAATGTCACAGTACAGTGTACAATAGAATGTTTAAATTTACAATGTTTATATGTACACAGTGAGTATATGTAGATAAGTATATACAGAGCGGATGTATAGGTAAAAATGAGAACACTGTAGATACACACAGGTACACAGTGACAGGCCTTGACAATAGCACGCGAAATGCCCCAGAAAAATTGTACATTTTAAATTGCACATTCTAAATTGCACATTCTGCCCAGCAGTAATAGCTTCACCGAAACACTGGACATGTTGCATCAGAAAAATTGCACCTAGTAATATTGCACATAGAAAACTAGGCAAAACCTACTGCGGTGTATTGGATGTGTTTGTGTGTCTGTCTGCGCGTGTGTGGTCATCTGCATAGTCTTTGTTGTACAGTCTGATAGCGGTTGGCAGGAAAGACTTACGGAATCTCTCCATCCTGCATCATGGGTGCTGAAGGAGCTGCTCAGTGTTGTCAGAGTCTCCTGCATGGGGTGGGAGTCCAGTTTATTGTTCAGATGAACACCAAGGTATTTGTAGCTCTCAACAGCCTCAATGTCTATGCCCTGGATGTTCAGTGGTTGCAGTGGAGGATGCTTGTGCCTGCGGAAGTCCAGCTCCTTGGTTTTCTCAGTGTTGATCTGGAGCTAGTTCTGCTGGCAACATTCCACAAGTCTTGGGTCAGTTCTCTGTACTCCTTGTTGCCCCCATCAGTGATGAGGTCAACTATTGCAGAATCATCAGAGAACTTCTGCAGGAAGCACTGGGTGGAGTTGTGAGAGAAGTCTGCCTTGTAGATGGTGAAGAGAAACAGGGCCAGAACCATTCCCTGTGGGGTCACAGTACTGCAGACGATCCCGTCCAACACACAGCCCTGGGTTCTCACATACTGTGGTCAGTTGGTGAGGTAGCCCAGTATCCAGGATGTCCAGTATCCATGTTGTGAGATGATGATTCACCCCTGTGTACTCCAGCTTGTCCCTCAGGATTGTGGGGAGGATGGTGTTGAAGGCACTGGAGAAATCAAACAGCATGATTCTCACAGAGCTCCCAGCAGTCTCCAGGTGAGAGAGGGAACAATGCAGGAGGTGAATGACGGCATCATCCACTCCAGTGCCAGGCTGGTATGCAAACTGAAGAGGGTCCAGTGATGAGCTCACCAGGGGCTGACAACCCTTGAGCTGAGTAGAGGTGTGAAGTAATGGAGGAGTGAAGTAATAACGGGGTACAGGAGTGAAGTATTGAAGGTATTAATGAATAAAAGAGTGGAAGACTGGAAGAGTGAAGAGGTGGAGGAGGTGGAGTGAAGTAGTTGAGGGGTGGAGGGGTGAAGGCGTGGAGGAGTAAAAAGGAGGGGTTGAGGAGTGAAGTAATGGAGAATGGAGGGGTGGAGGAGTGAAGTAGTGAAGGGGTGAATGAATAAAGGAGTGGAGTGAAAGAGCGAATTTGTGAATGATTCGAGGAGTGAATGAGTAAAGGTAGTGGAGGAGTGTTGGCTTGAAGGAGTGAAGTATTGAAGGAGTGACTGGTGAATGAGTGAAGGAGTGGGGGCCGCCCCCCGCCCCGCCCCCTGTTCGGGTCAGGCGGAAGTGGTTGAGCTCGCGGATAGCGGGTTTCTGTGTGCTAGCCATTAGCGTTTAGTCGTTAGCCGGTCAGATTCCTCCAAGCCGCGGATTTAGTCTGATTTTAATATCTTTTTTGTGCCCCCAGCTTGCCGTATTTAATATAATTTATTTGTTTTCCTGGTTGCTGTGCGCTGTGTTGCTCTTTTCTTTAACGAAATCTTTTAAAGCAGCTAAATAGACAGTTAGCCGCTCCGCTAACAGCCTGGTTCTGCTGGAAATGGTGAGTTTAAACTTTATTTAAACTTTATTTGAGAGGAGAACCGGAGAACTATTCTGATTCAGGTGTACGGACCGTTTATAGCATGGGGCACGCTGAGATTGATACCCTGTCCCTGTAGAACAGAGTGTTGAGCTGTGTGGTTTCTGGAGAGCCGTTAGCTAGCCGGCTATGTGCTCAAGTTCCAAAACAATCCATTTGTTTACATGGAGAGTGAGGGTTCTAGTGTTCTAGATCATGTTTACTGCTCTATGCCCGGTACCCACCGGGTGTTCTGTTCTTGACGTGATCTGTTCTCTATAGGTATCGTTAGGTTAATTTATTTCCAGTCTTTATTTCAAATAGGATGTGTGCAGTTACAGGCTAACTGTGTAACCTGTGAACTGACTGGAAGTTACTGAATATTCATCTCACATGTTGCAGTTTTATTGCATTTATTATATTTTGCATGAACACTAAGTCGCTTTCATGAACCATAGACTACTGTTCTGCTGGCACAGACACTAAATCCTCACAAACAGGAGTGTCAGGGTTAGTTATTATGTTATGTTTTGTTGTTGCATTATTGTTGTCTTTTTTAACTTAACGTTACATCATCATATGATTTTGAATGAGAATTGCTTTTGTCCAAGGTGATCGGTATATTGGTACCTGGTATTTTTTTTTAAGTATTCTTGTTGCACTAAGCATACTAATGGCCGAAGAATTTCCCTCGGGATAGATGAAGTTGTTTAGCTTGCTGGACCACAGACTCCTTAATCTCAACAGTAAACACTAACATCTGTTTGTTAGCTGAAATGTAAACCTCACAGAGAATGAAGTGAAAAACATGTTACCCAGCACGATATGTTGGTATATTTTGGTATCCTGTATAGGGAAGCACCGATACGAGTATGAGTATTTTTATTTGTGTACTTACTGATACCAGGTACCAATATACCGAGTACCGATCAGCATCACCTTGGACAAAAGTTATGGGACACCCAGGCGAGGTGAACGGTTTTCGGCTAATAAAACTATTATGGCAGACGAAGGGTCTTTGGAAATGTCTCATTGAGCCCTATCTAACTGTGAAGTTTCATGGAGATTGGTTGTTGCCCCACCTAGAAAAGCCACAAGCACATTCCGTGGGGAACTAAAGTATTGAACATCCGGGAGAGTGTCCCAATACTTTAGTCCCCAACGGAACGTGCTCGCAGGCGTTTGTAGGCAGGGCAGCCACCAATCTCCTTAAGCTGTTATATGTGTTGCTCTGTGATAGGGCTGCACAATATATCGTGAATTTACTGTCATCGTGATATCAACATGCACGATATACATTTCGCAAAAGAACTGCGATAAATTGTGTTTTTCCAAAGCTCTTAATATCAACATATTTGGCCAATCAGATTAGTGTCCTACTGCCTTATGCCCACCCCTAGTACAGAACTTATTATAAATTAAATTATGTTTACATTTATTTAAGATTTAAAATTATTAAAAAATATATTTTCAGATTTTTTCCCCCAACAATGTTCAATGGTTCAAATGTTTTATGTAGTGTTGTTACGGTACCAAAATTTCAGTATTCATTACCAATACCAGTGAAAATCCACGGTTCTCGGTACCAATTTCGGTACCAAAGCAAAACATAAAAACATGAATTGAACAGCAAGTATTCTTCTTAATTTAAAAATGTATTAATACATTTTTGTTCAATTAAAAGTTGTACCTGTTGACATTACTTAATGCGCAATGAACAAACATGAACGATCAAGTGTTTGTATGAAATAACATTCACATATGAAGTCATGTAAATTAGAGTTTAAATTCTCTGCCCGAGCCCGAACCCGGCCTGAGCCCGGCCCGGCCCTCGATAATTACAGTTAATGTGTCAGGCCGGGCTGGGCTCGGACACAAGGTGCATGGGCTCGGGTTTCATTTTTTGTGCCCGATCTAAGCTCTAATGTAAATGAATGGTATCTTATTGTAAAGCCTTACCAAACTATACAGGACTGTATTTGACTGGACTTTTATTTAATCAAACTGTGCAAACCATATTTCATAACCTAGAACTGCTTTTCTGATGGACCGATTTTAAAGATACAAACATTAACCATAAATTTGTTCTCTAACACACATATTTTGGCTACACAGGTCATTTAAAAGCCTCTGGTGTGTAAAAATAGTTCGCTATTATGTCCTGTGTTAAACGCTATAGGAGCATTAAATAGTTAATAAAGAAACTTTTTTCTGATACTCGCGTTAGCATAGCCGCGGCTAATGCTAACGCGAGTTGCAGAAAAAAGTTTCTTTATTAACTATTTAATAAAATTGACATTTAACTAGGCAAATGGCAATGTTTTTTTCAATCTGACATTCAAATTAATATAGGGTATATTTTTTATAACAAAAGATCTAAATATAAAATCAAATGAAAACTTACCTGCTTGAATTCTTTCATTAATAAATCTGTGTGACGGTCTTAGAGGTGTTTTATAAGGTTCGATGTATTTCCTCCTTTTGCTATAAAATTGACACCGCTTGCAAATGGGTTTCTGGTGATCAATGATGTTGCCCTTATCATCAGCCGCAAAACCAAAATATTTCCACACGTGGCTTTTTTCAGAGCCTCCTCATCAGCAGCACCGCCGGTCACCATGTCTCTGTGCTTTTACGAAGCGCAGCAAGAAACGGGTTGCTTGGGTGCTCGGTACCACCGGTACTTCAGAAAACCTGGTACCGTAACATTAACATTTTTTTAGTACAGACTTAGTACCGAAGTAGCGGGTCTTTTGACAACACTAGTCACTACCCTTTTGTCGTTTTCACCCAAACTTATATCCCAATATTTGATTTTTCGAGTCCAATATGTCCACTGTCATTAGGATTACAAAAATATAAAATGCTCAGATAAATTGTGTGTTAATCTATGTTGTCATAAGCTGTGCTTGTTTAAGGAAAGCAAAAAAAAGAGTCTTGTGTGAAACACTTTTGTCGATTGGTGGTGTGGCTATCTCGAAGGCAGGTTGACCTATTAGATTAATGTATCTCATAGTTATGACATAGATATTAAGACACAAGAATCACTTTAAGTAAACTAAGGCTGTTATGTAATCACAGGTTCAGTGGTTTCTGACAGTGAGGAATATCTAAAAACAGAGTAGAAGCATTTTTATAGTTAGCCTGTTGCTTTTGCAATCTTTGTAACTTTATCATTAATTTGTCTTTTGTAATTGTAAAGTTGCCTGAAAATGACTACTTGTGTGTTTCGTCATGTAAAGCCAGCAGAAGCAGAGGGACTTAAAGCTTTAGTACAACACTAAGGAAATGTCTTATTGTCCGAATCTGTCTGTGGTCTGTCCCCCCTTTTCTCTCTGCCTGTGCCTTACATTCCCATTCCTCTCTCCTTCCTTCCTCTTGAAACCTGCTGAGCCACAGATCACAGATTATCAACTTGTAAGCACATGTGTGTGTTATGCGTGTTAATGACTCTCTTTCTTGCTCTGTAGATTTTTGGCAGTCTGATCATGGGCTTTGGGCTGTGGGTTCTGCTGGATAACCAGAGTTTTATTGCAGTTCTGCGTAAGTGCAACAACGAATAAGAATGTTGTCCTTCCCTGTATTATAATACTTCTATTTAATGGTGTCCAGTATATGTTTTGTGACAAATGAAAAGAATCTCTTCTAGCAGAAGCCTGAGGCTTTTTCAGATGTTCCAGTGACTGTTTCCATCCCTGTGTCTCCAAGGGAAGACGGCTGTAAAATGACAAGTTTGACCCCTGTTTACAAAACCAGATGTCCACCAGCCTTTTACCAAATCATACTTCTTTGCATGTGTTCGGGATTTATATCATAACTTTATTTTTGTTTGTTATGTGCTTGTTCACTGTTTTGCTTCTTTCAGCTATCAAGTAAATGCTTTAAACCCTTTAACATTCACAGCTACCCACAATGCAGAACGATTGAGTTATTAATTAATTACACTTAATCTTGTTAAATTAAAGTGTTTTCTGATCAATGACATAGAAGAAACCTTTTGTTTTTTAAAGAACTATTTAATAAAAAGATGTGAAGAAGCTTCTATAGGTGGAAAGAGCCTTAAAGAAAGTTCTTTACCAAACTGATGATTCTCAAACCTCTAAATTATTTGTAGGTTTTCTTTGTATTCACACATATCATTTGTGCAAACAAAGAACCATTGAAAGGCAGCACACAAAGAGCTCTTTTTGAGTACATTTTTAAGAATGTATAAGAGCAATATAAGTCAAGGTCTGTCTTGCAATAGCAGAAAGTGCAACGCAATGTAGTTTCATACAAGCACGTTCCTCATTTTCACGCAATGCAAGCAAGTTTTCAAAATGTCTTTAGATTCGTAGGAGTGGTGCGTTTTAAATTAGTTGTGGGTGGGTGTATTGTTGGTGTGTTGGTATTTTAAGGCAGCAAAATGTTGTACTTTTGCCTAACAAAAACAATGTCTAAAGTCAGTGGGGTTTTATTGAACAAGATTTAAGTGGTGCATTTATAGAAACACTCATTATGGACGCAGATATGCACTCGTTGTGTTTTTGTTATTTTAGTTATTTTATATTTTAGGGTTTTATTTTAGGGTACAACTGGTCTTTTCACATAATCATATTGTTTAATGAAGCACCAAAAATTAAGTAAAGAATTAAGAATTGTGCAAAATTGTAAATTTAAAGGCAGCGATGTACGATGTATGAGCAGGTTCTTTTCTTTGATGCCAAAACTGATCTGGTTTGCAAGGGAAACACACCTTTAAAATACCAGTCCACCACAGTTCATGCACCCCTGCCTTTTAAAAGTGATTGGTTTATTGCATATTACACCCAATGTACACCTCTAAATAATTAAGAGAATTAGGACAACCTTGCACGAAGTCTGTTTTTTTCCACTGTCAAATAGCAAAATGGATTTGGACACACCCATGAATGTCTTACAGATGTTGGGATAAGCTGCGGTGTACTTAATAGACACATACATGTGTCACCAAAACAGTTTTTGCTAATTGATTTTCATGTATAGACATAAATATTTTAGAAATAGATTGTGGAGTAAATGGTAAACATTTAAACAGTGTTTATGTACTATATAAAACTCTTTTATGTAAATAAGAGAGGAAAATTAGTTTCCTCTTTTATGGCAATATGATTTTGTTGTCTATCCCAAAATTAAATTAAGTGTAAATTAAGAGTTTAACTATCCATCCACAATAAAAATATACTGATTTTTTAGGTATGACGATGTATAAGTGCTAGAGTGTAAATGAACATCTGGATTTTGTCACTCATTGTACACATAGTTTCCATTTTCAAAGTTCAGACTCTCTTTGTGTTAACACAGCAGTTATCCATGTTACAGGGCATTAATGGACAAAATGTCCAGTGATGCTGACCATAAGTGAACCATTATAAAGAAAACTGTGACGGAGATTAAAATAAAAAAGAAATACACTGAATTATGAAAATAAATGAAATCCCAAATTCTTTTTTATGCAGCCTCTAGGCACTTTATAAATAAAACCATGAACTGAAACAAAGGAAAAAAACACAACATGGAAATTGAGACCGCACAGAGATCTTGTTTTCAGCTCAGAGCAAAGATCACTTGAGTCAATAAATAAATGGGCCTTCTCATACAATGTGTTGTGGATGAAACTATAGAGTGTCCAGTACCTGTAGCAGTAATACAGAGAAGCCTCCATGAGATGAGGTGAATTAAGGGCAGCACAAGTTGGACAACATCCTCATGGTACTGAAGTTGAGCAGATCGTCTGCTATCTTCGGAGAGAGAGCTGGAAACTAAAAACAGCAGCATTCTAAAATGATCACGATACAAGAGCCCCCACTTAATGTTTACCATTTTTGCTGCTTGACATTTAAATAAAAAGGAAAACATCGTATGATATATAGTGATGTTCGTATAGACAAACCACTTAATTTTTTGTTTTAGCCTTTTTGTATTTGGGGGACATTTGGTGTACTGACTAGGTAAAGAGGTTAGGAGAAGTTTAAACAGGCTAGGAATAAGGTGCTTCGATACTGAATCCAAGTGAATACCTTAGAATTCAGCAGGGTGTTTTTTACTGTTCTTATTAACTTCCCTGCCTTGTGCCACATTCAGAAAGTAGTCTGGCTGAAACCCTCTCTATGCACCTTCAGTGTGAATGGCTGATACAGGCTGAATAGATAATAGTAAAATTAGTAAATAGAGATATATATAAGTGATATATGTAAGTGTGATTGAGCACATATAAATTAACTGGTTTTGGCTGTTATTTAAATGTCTGGACAGAGGGTGAACATATTATTTATCATGTGGTGGTACTGAACTAGTACTTAACTGTACATACTTCATACAATACTGGCCAGTGCAAGTCAAACTTCTGCAGGATGGCAAATCATAGTGCCCAGGAGTGTTATGGACTTAAGCCAGAACTGGAGATGCTGATTGATAGCTAAGGACAGAAATGTCACCAATCCAGTGCCAGGTGTTGGTAGACATTTGATATTAGTAGAAAATGCTGGTTTGGATAAAAACAGAATACTTCCATCTGATCCTATAATAAATGTATGTTGATATACACACACAATGTGACTATGTTTTTAAGCTACGTATATACTTCTCTTGCTTAGCTGTTTTTAAAGAAAAAAGAGATTTGACAAATTAAACATAGAATTAAATTTGGACTGGTATCAGTCCAAATCAGTCCAAACTGGTATTTGTGGTATGGTGTCATCTATATCAGAGGATCTAAGCAGCAAAACATTCTATTTGTGGTTATTTTGAATTGAGCTAATCTGCTCAATGAGTAAAGCTTTACCTTAGTTTTCTATAGGTTTGCATATGGCTTGTTTCTGTACAGCGAGCATGAAGAAAAGAGCTTCTGCTGCTCCTTCCCCCTTCTGAAATAAAACATCTGTTTGTGGTGGGCTGGCGCCACCACAAAATGTACACTTGTAGCTGGTGGAGGAACACATTCTCTTTGCATGTCAAGAGTTCTGGAAATAGTGGAATATTAGGGCACTGAAAGATGGCTTCTTGTTTCTTCTTTAAATTATATCCCCAAAGATCTGACACACACCCAACCCACACAGATCCTGCTCTGTATTCTCTCAAGTCTGCCTTTAATTATCACAAAATGTGATTTTCACAGTGCTATACATAGCATAGTTTGGGTATACTTTGTGGGTTAGGAACTGATCTAAAGATGAACATTTCCCATGAAACTGTGTGTTAGTCTGTTGTTTTATAAGCAAAGTGAAATATGAACCTCTAGTTATCAACCTTTAACCTGTGGGACATGCTGCTAAAACATGAACATATGCTGGATATTCAGTGAATCGGTTTAACTGCTGGCTGTGATTTAAGACATTCACTAGAGCAGCACTTGGCAGTTTAAGGCTCTGTGCTTATTCTTTGGTCTGATATGGGAATTTTTTGCATTGGGTTGGATGTGTACCTACACAGTTAACATCTTCCTGTTGTCTTTCTATTGCATGTACGTGCAGAGGAATCTTCCACATCGCTGAAGGTGGGCTCCTACATCTTGATTGCCGTGGGCTCTCTTTCTATGCTCATGGGCTTCCTAGGTTGCATCGGGGCCATCTACGAGATCCGCTGCCTTCTAGGATTGGTGAGGTCATTAATAAAGTGAAGGTTGCTAATAGAGTGCCAAGTGGATTTTGTAGTTTTTAAAACAAATGAAGCAAAAGTTTGGGCACCCCCATTCAAGCTCTCAGTCTCTTCAGTTTCCACATACTCTTGCATGCCACATTTTTTTACTTGAATTTACAGTGAGTCACTCGCATAGTATAGATGAGCTTGGTCAAACTGTTTTCAGCTGCAGACCAGTCAGAGTGCCCATTCCGACCCCTTTGTCCACCACTGAAGGTGCCTACAATGAGCATCAAAATTAGATAAGATAAGACAAGATAAAAAATAACTTTTTTCATCCCAAGGGAAATTCTTTTGCCATTAGCATGCTTAGTGCAACAAGAAAGTATATATAAAAAAGACAATATAAAACTAGAACCGCAAGCAGTTATTAACGGGGTCCAAGCTACGCCGCAGTCCGCGTCTCGGGCGCTCTCAACCACTGAAAGAATTTCAAATTTATCCCATATGGTTTAGGAGATATATGCAAAATGAGAAATGGGCGTGTTACAATGGCAGTGAATAATGGCAGGAAGTGGGCGTGGCCATGTGGGTGGGACCATATAGATGATATGAAGGGTCATCCAAGGTATAAGGTGCATGAAGAATTTTGAGTTACGTGACCCGGTTAACGAGATATGAGCAAAAATGTAATTAGCGTTGCTAGAGCGCCAACTAGTGGTGAATATGTGCCATCTTTTGCTGATGTCCAAAACTTCTTGTGTGTGGTGTGTGACCCATGTTTTGTTATGTTACAATGTTGACTTTTTAAGATATTGGCTTCAGAGTAAAAATAGGCTAAAATCACTCCAAACGTATTCATGCATAACATCAAAACGATTGCATAAATCAAAAATCCGCTTCAGTAACTCTTTGCGTCCATCAACATAGATGATGTATACCAAATTTGGGGTGATTTGGATAAACGGCCTGGGACAAGTTAACTTTTGTAGGTTTTGCGGTTTAGCCAAAATGGCGGCCAGTGGGCGTGGCCATATGGAAATCGGAGGTACACATTTGATGCAATACATTCCAGGGAATAAGCAGTGGAAAGAATTTTTCATGTATCTCTTAATGTTCCAGATGTTCTTAATGGGCCTGTTACAGCACCACCTAGTTGTAGACATGTGTCATTTCAAGGATTTGCAATCTGACACACACACCTGACCAGTCCCCCAAGGGGTTTCTTCTTGGCGCGTTCGGTCTAGGCTGCAGTCGGAGTTTTATGTAGGGAAGAAAAAAATAATAATCTGAGCAATTACAATAGGGTTCTTGGGCACTTCGTGCTTGGACCTCTAAAAATCTGTGCAATTACAATAGGGTTCCTGCGCACTTCGTGCTTGGACCCCTAAAAAGCTGTTCAGGCAGCACGGACAACTTTTTCCTCTGTGAACCACTAGATGTCACATTGGTCCTTACAATCAGTCCACTCTGTTCAGAGGATGGACTGCCAACAGCATTAAAAAAAAACCTGTCTGCTGTGCATTGTGTCCTGTGAGGCAATTTGTATTATTAACAAATCGTATGATAAAGGGGGTGAAAACATCAGTATAAATAAATAACATAAAAGTAAATGAATTCAGTATGTTGTGCAGACCTTTGTGCATCAAAATGACAGAAGCTAGTAAAATTGAAATTCAAAAATACAAATTCTTAAACATTCATTCTACCAAGTTTTTTTAGATTCACACATAAAATATGTTTTTCTGTTCTACCTAGCATTTTGGGTATAAAGGCAATTGAGAGACATCCAGTGTTGTGATATCATGAACATCATGTTTTATTTCTTGCTGACTACTGAAGCATTCCTGTGGCCAAAACTGGTTCTCCAAACAGCCCTGCATAGCCGTGAAATGCACAGAGCTCTGAATACTGCCACACACACTACTGATTAATTTTTAAACCTCAATATCTAAATTTTTTACACCTGCTACATTTTTCATTGCTGTCAAATAAAAAGGAAGGGGCACAAGCACCCTCACGTCAATACAAAATGTGAGCAAATCTTGGCTTTAAATTGGCAGCAGGTGGAGTTTCGTGCAGCTTCAATGTTTGATTGTTGATGGTGATACATTTGACCCTCAGTGGCCTTGTTACACTAACACAGGATGGCAGTGAGTCTGGGAGCAGAAAGCACCATCTCTGGTTTCACCTGCTCATATCGTCCAACACTGAGCCTCCCTGAACTAACTTTGCCTTCAATCTTTAATGACCTGAGGCTGGCTGTCTTTCTGTCCCGCTCTAGATGGGACAGTGTAAGGTTTGGAGGGGAAGCAGTGCCCTCAGTATCTGTTTGGGTTGTGAGAAGCAAGGGCTACACCTGCACCTTTCCATCACTCTGGCATCCAGACACTCTCCGCAATGAGAGTTCAGTGAGAGCGAAGACATTGGGCATCTCCTGCTCTCACTTTGTCCTCTTGCTGCCAATTCTGAACGTTTTGGACATTATTCTTTACGTCCGTGCCAAGCAAAGAAGAACAGACGGACACCCCTTTTGTGTCCCCGTCTTCAGTGCCTCCAGCAAGTCCCTCCTCTCCTCTCTCTCAGCATCCCACCTCCCCTTCCAGCACACCTCAGTTAGCCCACAACAGCCCAGCCAGGAGGAGGATGAGCATCAATGCCTAGTGGACCTCTCACCTGTTTGGCAAGGCAAGAGCCAGGTCTGTAGAGCAGCAACCAGAGGGAGGGAGAGAGATGCCGTTTGGAGGACTTGCAGGGCTGAAGGAAAAGGTGCTGAAGCCAGGAAAGGACGAGGTGAAAAACACGGTGGGCGACTCTCTAGGGAACCTCCAAAAGTAAGTGTGTAATCAGGCTGGGCACAGACTCTGCTCTCAAAGGGAGGTCTGACTAGCTGAAGCTTTCCACTTGGGTTTTTGACCAGCCCAGGTTGTCCAGTGTGGTTTTTGAGAACCTAATGCTGTTCTCCATGTTTTGTTCCCTAATTGATTGAATAACTTTTTATTGAATGATGTGATTCAATAAGGTTTTTGACAAGCTGAGGCTATAAGGATTTGGATTACCTGAGTCTGTTCAGTTTTTTTTTTTGACTAGTCAAAGCTGTTCCGTTCTGTGTTTTGTCTAGTAGGGTTTTGGCTAGCTGAAGCCGGTCAATATTGTTTTTGGCTACATAAAGCGGTTCAATATGGTCTTCAACTAGGTGAGGTTGGGATTTTTGTCTAGTGTAGGACATTCAGTCAGAATTTTGACTATCTCAGTCTGTGGTTCTTGACTTGCTGAAAGTGTTCTGTTTTTGACTAACTGGATTTTTAGTTAGCTGAAGGTGTTTAATGGGATTTATGTGGGAGGTTTTACTGACTGAGATAACACAATCTATTTTTTTCATTGACTGAATCTTTTCAGCTTTGCACATGCTGAGGCTGCAAGGATTTTCCCTGACTGAGGCTGTTGAGTAGGGCTTCTCTACAGATCAAACAGTGCTGAGTGTTTGATTGCCATTGTTCAGTTGTTATTATTTAATGAAGTCATGACAGAAGATTTCAGAATGAAACCTCAGTGTTTCTTATAAACTCCAGTACAGAAAAAAAGCAAATTTTTCTGGCTGGAATTCTAAACTTACAATATTTTCAAGGAGATGGAATGAAAAGGCCAGAGGAAGTTCATTTTAATATTTTTATGTTTATATTTTTATGTATATATTTTTATGAACAGTATCTGTAGTAGTTATCTTCAACACTATAGTGTTAAGTAACTATTATTCTAATCATAAGGATCATTGGTGTCGCATTTAGCAGTAATTTAATTGCATGTTGCATATAAGATGATTGTCTGGGCGTGGTGCAGTATTTTTTGACAGCTCAGAGAGAATTTTGTTTTTTTAATATTTTGGAGTCTGGATGATGCTAATGCATATTTCTTATCTGATACATATTCACATGAGTATAACAAATTTTAAAACGCCATATAAAGAGAAGATTGCTGTCGAAAATATGAAAACGTGATAAGAGATAAAGTAAATAATTTCCTGTGCTAGGTGTTATCGCATCGTGCTGGGTTCAGGTGCGGTGGGTTTTTTTGCTGCTTGGGAGTGAAACTGTTAAAAAGAGGTGACTAGGATCAAACTGAGTAGGATAAAAGTGTCTCTGTGGCTATGACTGTATTTAATGGGGTTGGGGCTGTTGGTCTGTCATGAAACTTGCAAGCACCATCCCCAACAACGAATGCTGCATTAATAGCCAGATATTTTTAAAAAATTAGGTGACCTGAACTATTTAGCACAGGATTCCTGAAGTAGCCCACCAAAATGCCTTAGCACTGATCTAAATATTTCTTTTCTTGTCGAAATGAGAGGAAACTGATGGAAAATGGTTAAAAACAGCATTTTTAAAACGTCTCTCTGTTAATGTCTTCTCCAAAGAACCTAGAATTCTCAGTCACTGCAATAACCCTCAAGAACATGAAAGCAAAATGTTCATCTGGTTCATAAACATCAATGAGAGGAAAAGTAAGGCCTCTTTATGCAGCATTCCCAGTGGTCTATTCAATTCTGGGAATATTCTGTCCATTCTCTGAGACACAGAAACTCAGGTGTGCATTTGAGAGCAGACAAGATGAAAGTGGTTGCCATTAGATAGAGGATGAGAGGAGAGATGGAGGTTCCGTAATGCAGCAGGTGTGTGCGATGTGGGCACTGGAGAGGAGGGAGTGAGTTACAGATGTTCTGCCCCATGACCTTTCTGGAGCCACCTCTTGCTGCCCTGTCTGACTGCAGTGAGTCAGTTGGACAGACAGTGCAGAACACAATGAAAAGTGGATCTACTACATGTAATGAAGCAGAATGCCAGTTCTGGGAGAACATCTGGTCAGAAAATCAAAAGTGGTTCTCAAACAAAAAGCATGAGATGCTCCAACAAACTTTGATCACACAGAAAAAAATGTACATATCATATTTTCAGGAAAGAAGACTGCATTCATACATTCATCTCAAATGCAGGAGTCCCCTGGAGGGCTATTTTCCAGAATAATTTTGATTCCCCTGCGCTACCACACCTACCATGCATAAACAGGTGTGGTAGATTAGGCCTGATGCTAAACTCTGCTGATCAAAAGCCTTCCAGGGCCAAAGTCAGACACCCTGCTTATATGTGTCAGAGGATTAAGTTCTCCCTCAGTGGTCATCAGTTTTGCTATGGAGATCTGCTGCCCTGCAGAGTTCAGCTCCAGGCCTGACCTCCCACACCGACTGAGAAAAGCTTTATAAGCAGAATAATATTTGATAGGCTTGATAGATGTGAAAATTTGCAGAAAGGTAGATCTCCTGAGGGTTGGTGACTGCTGCCCTAAAGTGTGTCCCCTCCCTCCACCTCTCTAGGAAGATTGATGGCACTAATGTGGACGAAGAGGATCAGATAGAGCTGACAGAAGATGGCCGGCCAGTGGTGGCCCCCCAGCGCAGCCCACCCTTGCTGGACTGCGGCTGCTTTGGGCTGCCGAAGCGTTACATCATCGCTGTCCTCAGCGGCCTCGGCTTCTGCATCTCGTTTGGCATCCGCTGCAACCTGGGTGTGGCTATTGTGGAAATGGTTAACAACAACACGGTGTACATCAATGGGACTGCTGTCATTCAGGTGAACAATGAAGGATGAAGGAAAAATGCCATTTATGAACAATTCTGCCATAAATGTTTTGGCGCAGTGTGAATATCACTACACCTTTTGTTTATGTGTCATTGCTTGTTCACCATTATTTTCTTCCACACTGTCTTTGGCTAGAGAGGAGCACAGACATTCCTTTGGAATGAAAACAGGGTTTCATGAGGAGGACACAGTAATTAACCAGTTCAGCAGAGGCGATCTAACAAGCGATAATCAGATTTTTGATTCTAGCATCTCATCACTGACTTTTCATGTAGTTAGCCACTGCAATTTCCTGTAATTTCCTGTGGTCTGGGGAAAGGGGGAGTATGCATGAAAAAACATCTCTCTCTCTCTCTCTTTCTCTCTCTCTCTCTCTCTCTCATAATCCTTATGAACTTTTTACTATACAATGCAACATAAAAGAAATTCCAAGTAAAGTTCAAGTAACATAATATTAATAAATACAAATGAAACAAAAGCAAAAAAAATACATAATTGCTCCTCTACCAAAACATTCATAATGTCATCAAAAACATTCCTATCATAAAGCTCCCATGTGTTGCACATTTCTTGATCCACTACTGTGGGCTGAATAGGTAGTTACATGTAGTGGTTCTTGTGACATCACAAAAACATTTACTTCAAAATAGGTTGTTTGTACAGTTTAGTTTGGATGTATGGGCTGTATGGACTGGAGAATTAACAGAAAAGTGTTTTCCACACCACATCATATTCATAAAAGCTGAAAAATGGCTCTGGGCATAGACATCGCTCTATTTAGAGAACAGAATTATTCGAGTTACAAATTCCATGCAGAAGTGTGCATCTATCATCCTTAATTGACTTTCGATATTTAAAAGGGTCCAGTCAAGCTTTTTTCCATTGTATCTTTTCAGTGAGAGAACTGAGTGGACTCTCTCACCTTTTCTTTCTCTCTTCATTATGGTATAGCTAGTTTCTGACAGTAGTATTTATTTATTACTCTTTATTACTAAAACTAAGGTGACATGTTGTCTTATGTTGTGTCTGGTTTTACAGCCTGCAGAGTTTAACTGGGATCCTGAGACCGTAGGTTTAATACATGGTTCCTTTTTTTGGGGCTACATTGTCACTCAGATCCCGGGAGGCTTCATCTCCAACAAGCTGGCGGCCAACAGGTGAGCTGACAGACTGCTGCACAGGTTCAGAAAGACAGAAAGAGGCGGCCTAGCCATGAAAACAAAGCTTCACATTGTCTTCAGTGACAGAAGGGAAAATAACTGAAAGCATCCAAAGATAGATAAATATTCAGTATTACACAATCTCAAGGCATCCATCTGGCTGGGGTATGCTGGGTGCTTTAGTCTAGCTGCTTGGTCAGGGCTGTAAGGGTTAAAGAAGTGCGCTGAGGTGATGAGAGGCACGATAGCAGCTCCTGTAATAAAAGCCTCACAGGAAAAGAGGACATGCGGCTGACAGAGTTAATAATGAAAGATCCCTCCGTAGATCTCTCCCTGAAACACCAGCCTCTGGAATATTACAAGTGTCACTTACACACTGTTTTGGAAAGAAAGAAAAAAGAATGGAGGGATGAAGTAAGTGGTGATAAAGCAGCGAATGAATCAAAAATGGCTCCCCTGAGGTATGACTCATATTTGAAACAGGTCCTTCTTCAATTCCTCCACTGCCAGGTTAAACCTGCTGTGTAAATATATTTTTACCGAACCTATACTGTTAAAATTCTGAAGTGCTGATAGGGTTTAGGCCAAATGTGCCCCATTCAAAGAGACACCCACTTTCGCTGCTTGTTGTAAAACATACCAGGTAACAGACATGAACATTGTTATGGCCATTGGTATTTAAAGTTAATGCTAAACTGTAGGGGTCACTAATTCACCATGAAATACCGTCTTCTGGTAGAAAACTCTGTTCCACACAATTTAAAACATGGTTGTTGTTATTAGGCCAACTATTAAAACAAAATCTTGTTTCCATACAGTATGAATCACAGAAAATGGGTTGCAAAGTCAAGCACTTTTGTTTTTTCTCACCATTCAGGGTATTCGGGGCCGCAATTTTCTTGACATCAATGTTGAATATGTTCATCCCATCAGCTGCGAGGGTCCACTATGGATGTGTCATGTTTGTGCGAATCCTGCAGGGGCTGGTGGAGGTCAGTGAATGGGATGTCTGACTTTTATCTTTAATATTTCTACCCAGTATTATACAGTAATCCCCCAGTTTTACGTGGATCAGGAGTCGCAGATTTTTCAGTCGCAGATATCTTCTGCCTTTTTTTGCTTTTTTGTGGCAATAAATATATTTTTTCTGGATGTTTTCACACAAGAGGACCTCGGCGGGGAAAGCACTCAGACACATATATGTGTATTAATGTGTGTGTGTGTGTGTGTGTGTGTGTGTATTAGGGTGTCACATATCCAGCTTGCCATGGAATGTGGAGCAAATGGGCTCCCCCCCTTGAAAGAAGCCGGCTGGCCACAACCTCTTTCTGTGGTGAGTAAAAATTATTTAATAAGAATTAACATTAATACTATCAGTCATTCAGTGAAAGATGTCCATGTTCCAAAGGATCTGTTACCTCTCTATGTATCAACATATTTAAACTGTGAATTGGCTCTGTTGTTTTTGAGCTTCAGAGCTGAAAGCTATGACATGGTCAGTGTCCAGTATTAAAGGCAGTTGAACGCCTGGGGGACACTGTTTTGTTTTGCAGATGTCTGTCTACTCATTACACCACCCTCACACACAGATGCATTAAAAAATATCCATCTTACTCAATAAAATGGTGCCATGACAACCCCTTCTTCGAACTGCTCTTGACATCGCCTCTGAATAGAGACTCACCTTCTGCATGTGAAGGAGCTTTCGCCCCCATTGATACAAAGTAGCACACTCCCCTTGGCCCAGAAGCACTCCGGCAGACGCCGTCCCACTCCAAACTGAAGTGTTTGTGAATGTACCTGGTAATGAAAAATCTATAAAAACACCTATTCATTAAAATCATATTACCTATAGCTGAGCAACAGCAGAGAATATTGAATGCTTCATTACTGAAAAGAGTAATGTGTTGATGTGTTGAAAAAAGGTGTGCTGTGCCACTGGGTTCAATGTTTTTATAAGCAAGTTTAATAGAGCTTTAATAGGTATTAAAAGAATGCTCCATAATTTTTCATTCTAATCTCTTTAGCACAGTGTTTTGATTCAACAGTTTTACTAAATAGAGGAAAATTGTCTGTGATATTTGAGCATATACTACAGGTGCAGTAGATTAAGATCATGTTGAAAAAAGTGCTGGATTATTCCTTCGATGTCTTCAGAGTCTGCTAAAGCATCCGTATACCACCTTTCTTAATGGCTTCCTCTCTACAACGTCTGGATGAAATAATGGACTTTGGCAGAACCTCATAAAAATAAAAAATGGCTACAGGCTAAATGGCTGTAATGGTGACAGCTGGCAATTTTTCATGCATCCCTGTAACCATTGGAGGCCTCAAAACGACTGCGTGGGAGACATGGTGTAATTGCAGTTCATATTAATTAATTTTTTCGCTTTGTTATATAGTAACCTTAACTACTCCCACATGTGTTCTGCTTGGCAGGGTCCTATGCAGGTGCAGTGATTGCCATGCCTCTGGCCGGAGTGCTGGTGCAGTATGTGGGCTGGCCCTCTGTCTTCTACATCTATGGTGAGATCATATCTGCAAAGCCCACACCAGCATCACACAGTCTGCTCATTTTTTTTTAAACGAAATGGCCTTGATTAGGATTAAATACTTTTGGGAGCTATACTAGGGCATTTTCACATTTGATAGATTTGATACAAAAAAAAAACACTCATAATCCACTCGCATATTAAGGCTTTGAGAAGGAAGAGTCACACTCTGCATCACACTTTGTTCATGAAAAGATAATGAAAATGTGAAAGTAATGACACTTATATTGTTGTGGTTTAGTGCTGGCTTCTGGAATAATGTAACATACATGAATTTTTAAAGCCAGCCCCAAGACCAAATCGAACAACTCTGGAATTTCAAACACCTTTTATTGTGCCATTCCTATACATTGCTTATCTTTTTATTTTGTTCAATATTATACATTTTAATAAATACTCTATTTGTTACAATTACTATGTTTTATTGATAAAACCAAAGTAGAGCTCTAGGTTGATTTTTGGAATGCTTGTGTTTGTTTAGGAGTTTTTGGAATCATATGGTATTCTTTCTGGCTCCTGCTCGCCTATGAAAGTCCAGCTGTGCACCCAACTATCACAGAGGAGGAAAGGACCTACATAGAAACCACAATTGGAGAGGGGGCCAGCTTAATGAGTGCTACAGAGGTACAGTGCCAAGATCTCCCACTCTTGACCTACTTTGGCCATTTTTTAATAAGGCACAGACTTCTGTCTTAATTCTACTGTCTGGAGTCAGCCATAGCAAGATAAGTTCCCTATTTGAGTTTTTTTTTCTTTGCTACTTTAAAACTTGGCTCATATATTAGGTGTCTGGGTGTGGGTTTCTGATTTCAGAGCTGTTCTATGAAAGTATATGTTGAGTTAGAAATACTGAATACATGATGTTAACTAGCCTTTATTGTGTCTCACACAAGATAATTGCAATTAGAAGTCCGCACGGGTATGAAATTGAAGCCCAAATCCAACCTGTATCTGTGACTTTAAGATCTGACCTGACCTGGCCTGAGTGTCACAGGTGATCTGAAACCCAAACCTGAACCAAACCCGGACCTGCTCGCACGCACTAACAGGCTTATCAATGATCAATGGTTTTTTCGGGGCTTCACTGTAATACTAAGCTCTTGTCAAAAATGCCCTGCTAGAATAAACTGGTATTTTATCTACAAGTACAGTGAGGGAAATAATTATTTGATCCCCTGCTGAATTTGTAGGTTTGCTGACTTGCAAAAAACTTTTTAATTAATGAGGTAGTTTCATTTTTATGGAGAGACAGAATATCAATCAAAAATCAAGAAAAAACATGTTACATAATTTGCATGTCATTGCGTGAAATAAGTATCTCCTACAGCCCAGCCAGACTTCTGGTTCCCTCAGACACCCGTCCACAGAATCAGTTTCTTCCATTCCAATCTCTCCACCACCATGGGCAAGACCAAAAAGCTGTCAAAGGACGTCAGGGACAAGATTGTTGACCTGCACGAGGTTGGAATAGGTTACAAGACCATCAGCCAGAAGCTTGGTGAAAAGGTGAACTGTTGGGGTGATTCTTTGGAAATGGAAGAAATATAAAATGACCATCAATTGCCCTCAGTCTGGAGCTCCATGGAGTATCTTACCTCCGATCATGAGAAAGTTGAGGGATCAGCCCAGAACTACACAGGAGGAGCTTGTTAATGATCTGAAGGCAGTTGGGACCACAGTCACTAAGAAC
>JBBPCY010000019.1:13638586-13660128 GCA_037974405.1 Brachyalestes nurse
TATAACTAGCTTCATCACAAAAACTGTACATGCGGGAAAAACTAAACACAGATTTGAAATCAGCATGAAAAACACTAGAAAACCCACATAAACTTATCTCTGATGATTTTGACCTTTTGACCTGTGTTATCAATAATCTAATGTTTTCCGTGCTGCAGAAAAGTCAGAAAACTAGCTGAATTCTGTCAAACAGACTTTCTCAAAAGAAGACTGAGAAAGCTTTTAACTAAAGATCAGGTTCAGGGTTTCTTTCTATTTTATGACTTCCAACTCATTTCATGGCTTCCAACAAAGAATGTTTTTCCTTGTGTGCATGGAGATGGTGATACAGCCTTATCTGCACTCCTACATCAAAGCTATTTTAGTGATGTGGAGAAAAACAGGGGGCAAGCTATTAAAAGCAAACACATTAAAATCTGACATCTGCAACTGCCTTTTGACATTCCCATTTGCTACACTGCAAGAGTAAAAACCACCAAACTGACATAACTGAGCAAAATGAGGTTTCAAATAAAGCCAAAATTTCTTTAAACCTGTGTATAATTCAAACATGACTTTAAAGGTCACAACTATGTCTAAATGTTTGTAGACACTTGGAATCCGGAATGTCAGTGGAGTGTTTTTTCCTGCTTTGTTGCATCTATTCTACCGGGAAGGCTTCACACTAGATGTTGGAACATGGAGGTTCTGATGTTGAATTGTTCGAGGTTACTTTATTGTCATCAGCAGCTCTGCACACATAAATAGTATGATGAGACAACATTTCTTCATGGACCATTGTGCAACATATAGCAACAAACAACATTCAACGGTGTGCAGAGACAACTGACAACTGGGCGACACAAAAAATAGAAAATTGTAACGGTAGTGTATGTAAACAGTATAGTGTGGACCAGCTAAACTGATGAGTCCTGTACCATAAATATGATTATTGCACAAGGAATAACAGAAACAATACAGGGGGTCCTCGGGTTACAACAGTCTCAACATACGACGTTTTGAGTTTAAAACGCTCACTCCCACTCGGCTTACACTGTTAGCCTCGTACTTACGGACTACATGGGTGAACTAGTTAACTTCCGCGTGGCGGAAGAATACGCAGTAACGCGGCGTATGAGTGAGGGACCTTTCCTTTTCCTTTTTCTGTGGCTTAGTTGTGTTTTTATGATTTTACAACTGTGTTCAGATTACATCACTGTCGAAGCAACGGATCTGTGTCGTAACTTGAGGACAGTAGTGTGAATGGGATGTGAATCTAAGACAGTACAGTAAGTAAACCTTACAGAGGTGTAAAATGAAAGTGGGAAGTGTATGTAAACCAGGATGAATAATATTGCACCATACATATGTTTCACAATACTACAGTGTGAAGAGGATGTAAACCTTCCAGAATGATAATACTGTTCTCTACCATGTATACATATGTTCTTTCCAAAGAAATTGGATGAAAGGCCGTTGCTCCACAGTCCTGTGCTGGAGGTTTATACACCTCTAAATGACTTTTGGCATTGGGTTGGTACCTTGGGTTGGCTCCTGTGCTACTTCTCCATAGCATCCCATTCTATTGGCAATGCTTTTCTATAGAGATCATTCATGTTTCGTATGTGTAATTGAACACCTGAAAAGCGCTTAAGTGATATATTGTCACTGTCCTAAATGGCTATATAGGAGAGAGCAAACATGTTCTATACTTCTAATTTAATGTGAAGAGATTTTATTCTGAGGTTTTATTTTTTGACAATGACAGTGTTTAAAACAAATAGAACAATGTCGGTCAACAGTAGGTGGATTTATGTGTTCATATGAGTAGCAAATCAGCAACATAAACTGCAAGTTTAGAGTAAAATTGCCCTCTAAAGGTAACTTTAACTCCTTCCACTAACTTTTCTCCTTCCACTGCAGGCATACCAGAAGAGTTTATCACCCCTATGTTCATCTTCTATAAGAGTATTGGTGAACTGCAGATGATGCTAGAGGAACATGCTCTCCTCACAGCCATCACCATCCTGTCCCCAGGTGAGCATTGAGTGGCACACTGAGACTTCAGCCAAGAATGTGCTGGAACCTGAGCTCACTTTATCACATCTCCTGTTGCTTGATTCCACCCGCAGAGGAGTCATTGCTGGAGAAAGACTCAATATGTTTTGGGTTTTGCTTCCTAGGTTTGGAAATGCCTTTTATTGCAGATATAGAACATAAAATGTTCTGTATAACTAATATGCAATTTATAACAGTGTAAATATTGGCCGACTATTCTATTATTTTAGTTAATGATAAATTATATCTATGTAAATAGACACATTTTCCTTTTCCTTATGACCTACTCTTTAACCTCAGGTAGGCTTAGGTAATGTAGCCTTATATGCTTTCAGAATAGTTTCATTTTACTAATTACATTTCCAGTAAAAAATCTTGATTATAGTGTTTGATGTGTTTCCCTCCCTAATGGCACAATGTGTGTACAGCTGGCTTCCCTGACTTCCCTATAACCAACTGATGAGAATTTTAGTCTACTTTGTTTTTCTCTCTTCTTTATCTCCTCTCTCTGTCTCTTTCTCTCTCTCTCTCTGTCTCTCTCTCTCTTTATATATATATATATATATATATATATGCTCCTCACCTTTTGAATTTATTACATGAAATTTCCAAAATAATGTTGTTGGAAACATAAGTACAATTTTATATCCCATTCTAAATTGATGGATAATTAAAATCAAGTGCCAGTAGCTTGGGTCACATGTAGCCCCTCACACTGTTCTGACACAGTGGTGGTTTTGTCTGGTAGACAGGCCATATGTGAAGGACCAGCAAGCAGTGGAGCGACTGCAGGAGCCCATGCTGGAAGTGTTGAGAAAGTTCTGCAAGATCCGGCACCCTCAGGAGCCCCAGCACTTCGCCCGGCTGCTGGGCCGTCTGACCGAGCTGCGCACTCTAAACCATCATCACGCCGAGATGCTGGAGTCGTGGCGCACGAGCGACCATAAGTTCAACCCCCTACTCTGTGAAATCTGGGATGTACAGTGACATTACAGGGAGAAATCCCAAAGACTTTTTCAATGCTGCCAAAAGAGGCTTTTGTTTTTTAGAGAAATAACTTGTTGAGATTGAACACGTGGCTCTGATACTGAGTGTGAGCATGATTTTATGCCTCTACAATAAAACTGTATTGTCTGTAATAAAGACTGAATGGCCCTGGATGTCAAAGCATAGACTAATGTCTAATGGAGTTAATTGTAAATTAAATTCATTTATTATTGTTTGTGTGAACTTTTATTAAGATACATACTATGAAGAGATTTTATTCAGTCATTTTAGAGCATTTTTAATGGTCCACTCATTATAAAATGTTCCCACAATGAAAAGGACATCTGCTGAATCCAATATTAGTGATGCACCCAAATAAAAATCCTTGGCTGACCCCAAAACTGGAATTAAGAACACACTGGGCTGAAAAACAAAAAATGCTGCCAAAACAGAACACATTTATATGTAAAAAAATGTATTATAGTATATAGGCTACGGTGTGTGCCATGAAATTAAACATTCTGTAGTGGGAGAGTCACTGGGCTTTGTATACCCTTAGCCTTAATGAGCCCTGATTACAAATTACACAGCTGATCTAATGTCCTTCAGAAAAACCAAGAAAAAGCTCTAGGTGCCTGAAAATTTCCCTGTTTAGTTAAACAGTTTGGATCTACACAGGAGAGTAAAGATAATGATAAACATATTGAATCACTATGTCTTTGCAAGTGGTGTAACCCCCTCTACGCAGAACACACACACACACACACACACACACATTCTGGACACAGAAATAGACTTGGATATAACAGTCACACTAACCCTTTCTTCCAAAGCTACTGAATGCCTAATTAACCTCTACCTACTGATTAGAGCATGGACTCTGAACACTTTCTTTACTTCTTTAGAGGTAAGTTAACCCACCTAGAATTTGCTTGGGATAATGTACACAACTTAAAGGTCCCGATTCTCTTATTTCAGAAATATAATATCTGCAGTTACTCAGAACAGCATGATTTAAAGCAGGTTCTTAAACTGCAAAAAAAAGCTTCAGCAGGAAACAAGGTTATCAGGAAAACTCTACATAAAGACCATGCCTGGTCTTAAAAGTGGTCCTTCCCTTTTTCTGGGCTGGTCATGCTCTGCAGAAATTCACTGAGGCGAAACTTGAATGAAAAAAGAAGAATGTTTTGACAAAGTAGTATAGCTGAATTGAAAAAATGGTTTAAATAAATAATGAACAAGCATTGAAAATTATTTATATGGAATGTGGAAATGTTGCATGGCGTTGAAATAGTGATGTATAATAATAGTATGATTTATGATTTATGATAAGAGTTATCATAAAATGTTTTTGTGCATCAAATTCACATAACAGGCTTGAATGTCTTTTAAAATACTATCTGAGAAATTACAGTCTCAGATAGAGTAGAAAAAGAGAAGTGAATTATAATTTCAGAACTACTTCATTTAAAAGAGATCATATTTTTTGATAATAAGCCTGAAAATAATCATACATTGTACAATAATTAATCATTAAAATCTGTCAAGTGGTTGCAAATTACAAAAAAATAGTACATGTTACATCAACACTATTTTTGCCAAAAACATGAGTCATGGTTGTCAGCCTGATGAACTCAGCAGGTTCATCCTCATCAAATCTACACTGATATAGTGGATATATTTCCTCCTGCAGACCGTGGGTCTTCCAGAGAACCCCTGTTTTCTCATTCTGCAGGCCTGTTTTTATAGATATCAGATATCACTGACCTTTAGGGGGATTTGCTGATCAAATTTCTTCTTCCTTCTTCCTCATCTTTCTTTTTCGGTGGTTGTAAAACCATGGAAAACAATAACCCCACACCGTTAGCACCTGTAATGTAAGGGTGGAGCAGCAGTCTCCATCCACCTATAAGGTCAGGCCGCTAATGATTAGAGAATTAGTCTCAGAGTCGATCAGCACCACAGAGCATCACTATGGAAGAGGAACAGGATAAGAATGAATTCAGGTATCTGATCATTACTTCCTTTCGGGGATTATTCATGATCTATTTTTCTAATTTTACAGATTAGTTTAAGAAAGCAAATTACTGCATGGTATTTGCGTGGGTCAGTTATACTTAAATCTGTATTTTTTATTGTGATTATTATGACTGAGAAATGAGAATACTAAACCTCTGGAAAACCTCAAATCACAGCTGAGTTGTGTAGCATTTAGAATGAAAACCATACAATGAAAGTGAATTCCACACAAATGAATTGATCTGAGGAATTAATGTATTAATTAATGATATAACTTGTGCGCCAATATACAGTATGTATATAACTTTGAATGTTACATTTCTTGATTACAATGACATAATAATAATAATAATAATAATAATAATAATAATAATAATAATAATAATAATGCATTATGTTATTAGTAGGCTATTATTTATCACTGTTTGCTTTTACTGTAGTACATTTAGTAGATGAGAGAAATATTTTTTACAGAAAACAGTGTTGTGTGTTAAAAGCTGTTTTTTCACAATACACCATAATCATTGGCCAGTTAACTACATGCCTTGTATTTATTGCAGTTCTTCTTTGACAGTGCTGGCATTTAATGATGAATGATGTTGATGTTGATGTTGGTGACTGTTATTATTATTATTATTATTATTATTATTATTATTATTACAGGCGGCCATGGGATGCTTGCAGAGAAGTTCCAGTCATTCAAGATGAGCAAAAACCCAAAAAAAGACTCCGCTTTATGAAATGGCTAACCTGTAGCATCGTGGGTGCACTTGTGTTTGTTCTTGCACTGTTCAGCAAGGTGGGCCGTGTGATTACTGCTGAGAAATTAACATGTGTGTTTAACTCTTCCTGCTGAAAATACATGAATGTGTTTCTCTGTTTGTGTAGTCATCGTTTCTTCTTTTGGTAACGCTCATGAGCAACACCACTCTGAATGTTCCTGCCCAACACAAACCAAGCGTTCGGCTGAGCGTAGGTTGTGTGCTGCTTGGACCAAATGTTCTGCTTCTGCTGAAGAGTGTGTGGAAGTTCATTTTCAAAAGTGCAGTAAAACCAGCCAAGAAAACTGTTCTGTGGGTATGTGACTCTATTTGGACAAGTAAGGACTAGTGAGCTTTTGTTTGACTTGTGGTAACAGTACACACTCTGTTCATGACTTTATTCGTAGTGTCTGAATATCTGTAGGTGAGCATGACCCAGGCCAGAACAAAAAGCATATACTGTACTATATTTTAAACAACTGAAATTCTTGATTTAGACCATAGAGAGTCCTTACCTTAAACTTCATAATCTGCATATTGTGCCACGTTGTTTATCCGACTGAAATATATTGCTGTTCTAGTCTGACCAAGGATGAAATGGAATAGTTGGCACTTGTAGATCTCTCTTTTGAGAAATAAAAAATCAAGAATTAAAGTCTCTAAAAGTAAAAAAAACATGAAATGACATAAAAATATTCTGCAAAATATCAAAACAGTGCATAAAAGTGTGAAATTCTGCAAGGAGAAGGGACACTCAGGTATAACATCTTAGATAACAAGTTAGAGACCTTATGGACATAGAATAGACAATGTGTATACGATATATATTTTGTTCTACAATGTTATTATACAGTTGCTTCTCTGTCTTTTAGGTGCTGAGTGTTGAGTTGGTGGTGGCGTTTGGAGAGGTGGTTCTCACGGTGCTGGCCATGCCATATTTGGACATCGTCACCAACGTGATGATCTTGAACAGTGTGAGCATCCTGTCAGCGGTGCTGCAGGTAGTGGCTGGTTACTGTGCAAAGGGGAGGAAGAGGCTCATAGTGTTACCCATCTGTTCTATTCTCTTTATTCTTCTGGGCTACATCCTCTTTATAATCAGCTACTTGGTGACAGAGGACAGCTCCTCTCAAGTGAAGAAATCTGTTGGCCTGGCCATTTTTGGAACCTTGTGTGTTTCGCTGAACTGGTGGGAGAACTACAGCACGCTCTTCAAAATCCCATTTCTCGAAGAGATCACCAAAAACATAGCCGAGACTCGCAATGTGGTCTGCATTCTGTCCTCTTTGGTGAAAGTCCTCATCACAGCAGTTGTGGTTGGACTAAGTGTCCCTCTGCCAGAATGGCTCTCACTTAAATCTGTCCCTGCAACAGTGAGCTCCACAGTCTTTGGTCTGGTGGCCATCCAGATTGTGTCCTCTGCAATGTGCCGCTGGTTCGTTGTGGTGGCTTGCAAGATGCATGCCCTGCGTCGCTGCTTTGTGATGCCCATGTACCTGGCCTCGGTGGCTGTTCTGATTGTGTTTTTGATTCCACTTGTCACTGTCCACCATAAATCTAATGCAAACGGTACTTTTTGTGAGAACAGGCTCGCTCAAGGCCACACCACCGGCCCAGTGTGGCTTATGTCGTTGATGTCTGACGTCACAGGGACCCTTTGCGTTCGCCCTATTGTGTCAGAAAGGCACATTCCAGGGCTGGTGATTATGGGGCTATGTGCACTGAGCTGGTGGCTTGGACTCATGCTGAGCACAGTCTACATCTGGTTCCTCAAGATCCAGCGCATCGAGAGGACTCAGGACCTGTTCTCGAAGCAGATGTACGAGGGAGCATTCCTGGAACAGTCCATGCTGCTCAACACTCGTTTTGAGGTCTGGAAGAGGATGGATGAGGAACGGTAAATTTGACTGGCTAATCACAGAAATGACTAAATACATAAAGCATTAAATGCAAAAAGAAAATTCTGATTATGATAGGCATATTCAACAGTAAGATATACAGTGATATTAAACACATATTATTTTTATTGTGGATAAATGAGTACTGTCATTACATTTTACACAAGTTTCAGTGTTACTAGAGTATATTTTTATATTTAGATTTACAGTATGCTTTACAAGGTCCCACTACACGTTTGCATTGTGGCCCTGTGCTTTATCGGCAGTTTTTAGAGATGTATCAGTGTGTCACTGGTCTTGTAACTCTCCTTGGTTGGATAACTCTCAAAGTACTTTAAGTGTTGCAAACCAGCCTGCAAGTAGATTAATGACAGTGAGAGTCCTGTTTGACATTGCGGAGAGCTCTACATTGGCTACATGCATGTTTGACTGTTTGGTCACACTAAAAGAACAGACATGCAATAACACAGCAAAGTTTCGAGAAATCATGTAATTTAACCTGGTAAAGGGGATTTTTTGGTTAAGTCTGCAAACTGCAGACATTTAAAGCCTGTCTTCCTGGTGAGCTTGTCAACAAAAAGAGTCTGCTGAATCAGTCCTCAAGCAAGCTTTCATGTTAACAATATGTGACATTCTTTTACAGGCCTGTTCCTCACATGCTATTTGGGGAATATGCTAAAACAGCACAAAGTAGGCATAGTGACAAGAAACTGTCTAGGAGAGTGCAATGAAGAATGCTTTGCCATCCATTGCATAGAAAGAACACTGAGGATGATACATGCACATGAAATATCTTACACATGATTTTTCCCAATACAACATTATGAGAATATCTTAAACTGTCTTAAAAATTACAGAATGATCGTAATACTAATGTTTTTACAAACACATGACTAGATTCTGACTATATCCTTGCAATTTTTCCTCCTCAGCTCAGAAGAACCCGTGATAGTTTACCTATGTGCAACAATGTGGCATGAGACATATGATGAAATGATGAAAATAATCATTTCCATGTTCAGGTAACTACTATATATGTAAGTGTGTATGACATGGTCTTGTGTTTAGTAACTAAAATAACAGCAAGGTCTGTTTGTCCAGGCTCGACAAATACCGGCCGAAAGTAAACAACCGGAAAGATGCTGTCTTTGAATTCCATATTTACTTTGACGATGCCTTCAGCGATGTGCATGATGGCGGAGCGCGCCATGTAAACGAATATGCTGAGACCCTGGTGGAAGTTATCAGAGAAGTGTACATGTAAGCATTACTATATGACACCTCAGCCTTCTCTTGGCTAGGAAAAAGAATAATCAGGGCATACTTTTGGGTCTTTTATTAGCATCTTTAGTGAAGACGATCCATGTATCTTCAAGAAGAAGCCTCGTCTCCCTCAGCAGAAGATCATCAGCACTCCATATGGAGGCCGTCTGCAGTACACGCTTCCCAAAGACAACACGATGATGGTTCACCTCAAGGACAAACAGCTGATTCGCCACAAAAAGAGATGGTCCCAAGTAAGTGAACAAACTTTTCATTTACTCTGCAAGATGTTGTCAATGCATTGATACATCAAGTGTCTTCATTCCTTTCAACAGATCATGTACTTATACTACTTGCTTGGCTGGAGACTCAATGCAAAGTACTTTAAGAAGTTTAAAGAGGGTGAGGATGAGAACACACTGAGGGAGAAGCTGGAGGTGAGGGACTGGCAACAGAGAACGGGTCACTCACAGCATAAAATATTAGGTTCATCATGCACAACATGTTATCTTGTTGATCTGAGAAAAACAACTATGCTTGGTGAAGAAAATGTCCCTAAAAATCTAAATCATCTTTAGAATATTATAGACTATAACCCCAGCAACAAAAGGGACAAGCAGATTAGCCTGGCTTTTTAAATGACCTCAAGCGATTTGGTATTATTTATATATTTTTCCCTCCGCTCAGATGTGGATGATTAGCCAAGACATGTTGGGTTTAATGGAAGTAATGGGAGCTTTTACACCGCATGCAAAAGTCATGCCTAAATCATCACACATTCACCTAAACTGTGTAATCACACAGATATTTTCCTATGTGGTTTTTGACATTGTATGACAGCCTATGTTTTTGTAGCAAAAAACAGTAATAGCAGCAATTATCTTCGGTTATGGCTGTATTTTTTTCTAGATAACAGTGGGCCTTATTTTCATGATCATAATCATTGCACCAGCACTGTGGCAGATATAGTGTTTTTATGACTATTGGCAGGAGCATTAATATGGAACAAAATGGCATTCTGCTGTAAAACTGGACAGGTTTAGAATAATCATATTATCCACAGTGTCTTAATTTTGATCACCAAAATAGGGCCCTAAGTCCTGAGAGGCATTAGCATACGCACAATTCTGGCCCAAAGTAGGTACTGCTGCTTGAAACTACTCTTAAGTCTGCAGAAAATGGTTCCCAGGGTGCCATAGAGTCAAAAACCACCCTGAGTTACAGTGAGTGTGTGATGATAAAATGTACCCCCTCACTCAGCGGGTTACGTTCAGGGTTACGTCAACCTTCATAGTTCTAGCACAATGCAGCAACAATTTTCAGTAACCAGAGAAGGGTTGGCAGACTGATAACATTTAAACTCAGAGAACAATTGTGTAAGTTTTACTCTAAAGCAAACAACCGTTTTAATACCTTTTTCTATATGAGCATGTTCTCACTGATCTCCTGCAGAGAGAGAAAAAGAACACATATATTCTAGCTCTTGACGGAGACACAGACTTCCAGCCTTCTGCTGTGATGTTACTGATCGACAGACTGAAGCTCTATCCACAAGTGGGTGCTGCCTGTGGTAGGATTCATCCCACTGGCACAGGTAAGATTAGAACATGCATGCATGCTGTCCCTTTAGGTGTTAATATTGATTCATATTTTAATCTCTAACCTGAATGGCAGTGCCTTGTACAAACCCAAATGTCTAAATAAAAGAGGAGTAAATGTTTTACAATAAATAAGTGACTAAAAGAGAGTGAAAAAAGCAGCTGATAAACTCAACGACCTTAACCTTATGCACATAAAGGACCCATGGTGTGGTATCAGAAGTTCGAGTACGCGGTGGGCCACTGGCTGCAGAAGACAGCTGAGCATGTGTTCGGCTGCGTGCTTTGCAGCCCTGGCTGCTTCAGTCTCTTTAGAGGTGCTGCCCTCATGGATGACAATGTTATGAAGAGATACACCACCAAAGCCACGGAAGCGAGTCACCACATACAGTACGATCAAGGTATAACTGAGCCTTATGTGCACTGCCACCGCATTATGCTAAAACCATAAACTACATTAACAAATGTTAATGCATGTCATGCTATAAAGAATACATTTATACCAAATCTTAGGTTGTATCCAAATCTTTAGGTTGAATACACCCCGTCAAAGTGGATATTTTGCTGATGCGAAAGTGCAAAAATGATTTTTGGATAAATTTCAAGTTAACTTCAGCAAATAAATGGTTATTGCACATTAAAATGTGCAGAAGTGTGAGAATGTGCACTTTTATCACTAATAAAATCAGCTACATGTCATTTGACCAAGACTTTCCAAACTTATGTCAGAGGAAAATCTGAGATGTTTCTCACTGGCTGTTTTATTTCAGGAGAGGATCGCTGGCTGTGCACCCTCTTACTCCAGCAGGGCTGGAGGGTGGAGTATAACGCCGCCTCAGATGCCTACACTAACGCCCCGCAGGACTTTAACGAGTTCTACAACCAGCGGCGGCGCTGGGGGCCGTCCACTATGGCCAACACCATCGATCTGCTGGGCTCAGCAGGCCTGACTTCTGAAAAGAACAGCTCCATCTCCAAACCCTACATTCTGTACCAGGTTATAAGCCTGGGGGCCTCCATCTTGGGCCCGGCCACCATCTGCCTGATGATTGCAGGTGAAAAACGCAGACGTGTTTTACTTTTTAGTTTTTTTTTTTTCATTTTTGCTTTTCACTGAAATTAAAGTGAGCTTTACACCCACAAAAAAAAACTCTTGTGCCATGAATAATTCATCATGATGAGAGAAATACAATGTGTTTCCCATTTAATATTATATATACAACATTTTGCAAAGAAACTCTTCCGTTGTAGATGTAGTAAGAATCTAAACATCTCTCATGAATATCTTTTTTTATACTTTATAGTTCAATAATAAACACCCAAAGGTGCAAATTTGTGTTTGTTAATGTATTCTATTTAGTGAAAAAAAAATGAATTGTTTGAATGTTTTACAGGAAGTTTCTCGTTTATTTTGAATATGGAACCAAAGATGGCTCTTGTTGTAGCCACAGTGCCGCCCACAATCTTCCTGATACTGTGCTTCAAACTGAAATCTGACACACAGATCCAGATAGCAGCAGTTATGAGCATCCTGTATGCCTTCCTCATGACTGGAACTATTCTCTCTATCATTGGTACACATTCTTTTAAGATCCATTCACTTTTTTGTGCATTCACTTCTTTTTGTGCTTAAAATGTGTCTTTAAAATCATATGAGCATATTAGTTTACTATTAGAAAACGACAGATGCTGTCCACAACTGAAACATGGTAATTTGTTGGAAATTAGATTATATCAGTAAAAAAAAATCCCATAAATTCACAATTTAGTGGTCCCCAAACACTGGTTTTACTGCAACCATACAATCACATTTTGCATTTTCTAACGAAAATGCATGCAGTTTTTATTATTACTATTGTTGGGGGATTTTTGGCAATTATTAACTGATTACGATTTGTGTGAAGAAATATGTTTTGGAGTTGAGCAGCTAAACTGAAGCTGACCCCAACTTTCGCTTTAATATTTCTCTCTTAGGTGACATAGTGAAACAACAGACATTTATGACTCCCAGTGGCCTGTTCCTCATTTCCATGACCCTGCTGAACCTGTTTACAGCCGCTCTTCACCCTCAGGAGTTGTCCTTGGCCATTTATGGATTCTTGTATTTCCTCTGCATTCCCAGTGGCTACCTCCTGCTAGCCATTTACTCCATTGTTAATATGAACAATGTCTCATGGGGGACGCGAGAGACTGGCGGCAAAGCTAAGACTGCAGCAGCGAGCGCCATCAAGAGGAAAGTCACGGAGGCTGCATGTTGTAGGTGCCCATGCTGGAGCAGCACCGACCGTGGGGAAGAGAGTGAGCCTTTGTTGGAATTGTCTAAAGAGCAAGATCTTGATTCTGAACAGACTGGAAGGTAAACCAGTATACATTTACTGAGGCTTATTTCTGGACTTAAGCACCTGTTTGTATTGGCAGTAAATACAGCAGCTACTTTGGGTCATTTTGCAATTAATTGCAATACAACATACACTGATCATCTATAACATTAATAGCACTGATTAAGTGAATAACACTGATTACCTCATTACAGTGTCACCTGTCAAAAAAGTGGAGAATATTAGGTAGAAAACGAACAGAAAATGAAAAGTTGATAAGGACATGGGCAGGTCTTGCTGATGCATGTGGGCAGTGAAGCTGGTCTGATCCCTTAGAAGAGCTACTGAAGCATAAATTGATGAAAAAACGCAATGCTGGCGATGATAGAAACATGTCAGAAGACACAGTGCAACCTGCTGGCGGCAGAGTGAAAGTCAAGGCAATGTTCTGCCAGATGCCACACGCGCTAGGAGGTCTTGTGGACCTACACAATATTAAGTAGTTGTAATGTTATGGTTCATCGGTATGTGTTAAACATTTCATTCCTTCCTACAGGTACAAAATCAGTAAATATGAGCACTGCTCCACAAGTATAGTTTTTCAGTACCATTGACCCTGAAAAAGCTAGTATCAGCATTTGATGTATGTTTTAAATCTTTTACATGTTTAAGGCCAGACATATAAATGGCTCATTTTATCTTCTAGGTCACAAGAATGTCTCACTCCACAAAGCCCTAAAAGTGAGTGCTGACTGTGGCTAGTTTGTGCTTTATATTAATATAAATGCACTATATTCAGTGTAATACTGATGATTTGCTTGCAGTAACTTATGGCTGATATTTGTTTCCATTTTCTATTTACCAAATATCTACAGGCTGGATTGAAGATCTGCAAATAAAATCTTGTGAATTTCCGCTACACAAGGCGCCACTTTCAGAGGTAGAGTAAGTAGATAGGTTTCAAAGTTTAAATATTATATATTTTGAGGGGTTTATTTTAACTTTACTCGTTTTAGGATGAAACTGAATTTTGGAAAGAACTTCAAAGAAGGTATTTAGAACCTCTCAAAGAGAATAAAGAACAGCAGGAAAAAATCGCAAAGGACCTCAAAGACCTCAGAAACAAAGTGAGTCGGAATGGAGAGTGCATGATGACGTGTAACTTTTCAATGTGTCAAAACTGGAGCCTTGCTTACTCTAATTGGTAAACTGATTCTGTTATAGGTTACGTTTGCCTTCTTCATCTGCAATGCTCTTTGGTTAGTGGCCACTTTGTTCCTTCAAACCATTGGCAGTGCTGTCAGTCTATCCATCCCAAAAATCTACCCGAATGGGACGATTGCAAAGGGAGAATCATTTTCTGTTGATCCAATATCACTGATGTTTCTGCTGAGCTTCGCGTTACTGTTGTTTATGCAATTTTTTGCAATGCTTTACCACAGGTAATTAAGACTGTAAAATGTCCCACAAAATATAGTAAATTTAGTGGTTATGTTACATGGAATTAACCTAATTTTTGTACTTTTTTCTGTAGAATCTACACATTAATCCATTTTGTGGCCTATATTGATACAGAGACTAAAGCTGTCCGAAAACAGTCACAAGAAAGTGAGCGAAAGGTATTCTTTCTGGTAAATACTGTTCTAAGTCAATATTTTCCAAATGTAGGTGACTGACTTTTTTATATTACTTTGTCTCTATAGGCTTCTGAAGATTCGGACAGTAACTTCCAAAATGGGATAAAGCTTGAAACACTTTTGTGGATAAAGAATCCATCTGCTGATGCTGCAGCTGTTGTATAAAACTGAAGTAAAACTCACCTCATTTAATGTGTGTGACACTAAACTTTGACATTTGGTATTTTATTGAAAACCAAGTCCTTAAAAACACTGGAAATATCCAAGCACTGCTGCGGTGGGCTGGCCACCCTCCCAGGGTGAGTCCCTGCCTCGTGCCTACCCTGGTCCCTACCCTGGTAAGGATTAAGCGGTTACACAAAATGAATGAATGAATGAAAATCCAAACACTGTTTACATTTTGCATATTATTAAAAGGAAGCATATACTTATACGACAGCATTTATTTGAATCAGATACATACTGCTATACAGACTGTATTTAGCATTCTCCTCTTATATGCTAAAATGCACTTTTGTTTATATAAAACTAATAAAAGAAACAATTACTTAAATGTAACAAGCATGCAAAACAGCTTTTTGTACCTCAAACATAAATGCTATATCCTACAGAAAATTATACAGGGAATTTTACAATATTTACACAAGGTTTTGACTTGGTGAATTTGGTGAATAAAAATACTTCCGCGATGCTATTTAGCATATATAAAGATACATGACGTTAGTCTGTACTATTAAATAGATATACAATTGAAATGTGTTAGTGCTTAGGGTAGGCCTGGTTAGGCCTACAAGCGGCAGTAGGGTTCAGTGAAAAGTTCTGTGTGCACTCATGAAGTCAATGTCGGGATAGACAAGGAATCCGGTAAAGGTTGTGTAGCGTCCCTGGTTGCTGTAGACGGCGAAGTGTTCGTCTTGCTGACTGTACAGCCAGACAACATCTCCTTTTTTCAGAGGCAGCAGCAGACTCTGGCTTTGCATCTCTCTCTTGCGTGAAGTGTCCTCGTCAAACACCATGGCCTTCACCTCACCCTTGCCCATCATCAGCTTCACCGACACAGCCCTCCTGGGGTGCTTCCCCACTGTGAAGGCGAAGAAGTACACCCCTGGGACATAGCATGTGAAATGACCTGAAGACTTGTTGAAATGGCCACCGATGTTGACATACTCCACATCGAATGTTAGTGCTTCTTTCTTGTGATGCCTCCTGCTTTCTCCCAGGACAGAAAAGGTCCTAGCTACAGAAAATGCTGACCTAAGCTCCTCGGAGGCTTGTCTTCTTCTCCAGCTGTAGCTGGGGTCTGAAGGGGGAGGACAGTCGGGCCGAATTTCTGGTGGAGTCAAGTGGTTGTTGAGGTAGCCCATAGAAGACGTGGATTCTGGGTACACCAAATAGCCAGTGAAAGTGATGTAGGGTCCAACGTTACTATAAAGGGCATAATCTGGGCTTTCCTGCACCAGCAGCCACACCGTGTCCAAGGGATTCAAGCTAATCATGGCACTCTGGCTCTGCACCTTTCGGCCTTGTTTTTTGAACTCATTGTAAGCCATGGCTTGGACCTCCTGCCCGTTTTTCACCAGCATGACCGACAGCAGCTTCTTGGGGTACTTGCCCACTGTGAAAGTGAAGTAGTACGTTCCTGGGACCCGGCAGCGGAAGCGCCCCGTGTCTGGATTGAAATCATTGCCCACATTGACGAGGAGGCGGTCAAAGGTCACCGCTCGCTCAGAGCCACCCAGCACGCTGCTGCTGCGTGTGGCGGAAAACGCAGAACTCAGGCCTGACATCACTGGAGCGATATGGAAAGGGCAGATGCTGCCCAAGCAGGCGAGAAGAACTGTGAGACAGAATACACTTCTGGATGAGCTCCAGAAGGCCACACCTGAGGATGGGGACATAAGTAGCATGTAGCATTATCCACAGCCTTTAGACAGTGTTTTCATAAATGACATCTTAAAGTTTACCACAAAAACAGTTCTAACTAAAAATTAAAGCATTACATGTGGAGGAACCCAACAATTCTGTCTATATAAGTGGGTTTCATACAAATAATTGCTTGCACTAAACAATAAACATTAAAAGGCCATGTCATGGAAAATGGATTTTTCTTCTCACAGCCCACCCAACCTCAGGGGAAAAGTAACAAAATACAACATAATTACTGGATTGGCTCCCCTTATTGGAACAGTTCTGAAGAAGCCGTTCAGACAGTCAACTATAGCCTTTCACAAAAAGTTGTCTCAAGGCCCTTAACATTTGTCCTCTGGAAAGGCATAGTGAACTGGCTGAAATGCCATACGAACGTGTTAGGAAGTTTGGTTTAGCCTTGTCACAATGCATTCTGCCTTTCATATCAAGTGCCCATTGGAAGCAGTAACCCCTCTAATTCAGCTGGTATTGTCTGTTCTCTCTGTGCACTGGGAGAAGGCAATAGATTAGGCCCTGGTTCATCTGCTCCTGTGTCCTGGAACAATGGCATATTTGGGAGCGGATGAGGTGGGGCATGAAAGAAATGTGACCAGGGAGTAATTTTTTGGGTGTTAAGCAAAGACCCCGAAAGCAATACATGAAGGGTAAAAGTAAAGATGTACTAGTAATCAATTAAAGGAAAAGGTCATTGTATAAACTGTATATATGCTGAAGGTAAGAAGGGAATGCATTAAAAATACATTTCCACATTAATAATGAATATAGTCATAATTAAGGTTCTCTCCATATCGCACTTGTTAATATCTGCCCCACTTTTTCTTTTTGTTTGTGAGGCTGAACGAATTGTAGGCACATCAGAGGTTCAGAGATTTGTCTTTTTTTTGTATTAGATGATTAACTGTGAGAAAATTATACTGAGCAGTGCATGGAAATTAATTCTCCACTCTTTTCACTATTACATATTTCCCAGCACAGTAAAGATTCAAACACAGCAGTTCAGTTAGAACAGGACTTTCACTCTGCAGTAAAAGTTGATGCCCTTACCAATAAAACAAAAGCATCATTTAAATTTACCAAACAAAAAAATCTGGTTTGGCAGCAGACCGGAATTTGCCATTAACAGAAATCTGTTAGTGACTGCATGGAAACCTTTATAAAGCAACATTTTAGCTAATACCCAAAATGGAATTAAACACTATCTCAGAATTTTAATCAAATGTTAATATATTTTTAAGCAGCAGACATTCTATTGATGTTCTACATACCTGTTCTGGGCTGTTGCAAAGAGTTCATGTCTCTCCTGAGCTGTTCTCTTCCCGCGAGCCTCTCAGACACTCCGCCGCTGGATTGTTGAACAACTACTCAAATACTCCTGTCCACGATCTGCTCACCCAAGATCCGCTGTCCACACCCTCCAAAACATCTCACTTTCATTCACTCACAGACCCTGCACACATACATGAACGAGCAAGTGAAAACTCCAATTACAGTCGAAGTCTCAATCAAATTTTCTGAAATGATGAAAATGTACTCATATTTCATAAAATAAATATAAATAAGTGTCACACAATTTTAAAAAAATAATTTATTACAAGATATCTGATGAATTAAGCTAAATTATTTGCACACATTTTTGTGCTGTAAAAACATAAAAAAATGTAAATGAGTTTTGTCATATGAGGGAATGAACAATCAACATCACAGACTTTCAGCGTCTCTTTTGTTTATTAACTGTTTCTGTACTGTTCATGTGCAGTAATGGCAACAGCAATCAAAAATTCGACCTAATATGCTGAGGGGAAAATGCTTCAGCAAGAACAATGATAGAACTAAGTCCATCTACAATGTGTAGTTTAAGACATAGAAACACGCGTGTTCTGGGGAATTATGCTGCCTTGTTGAAAAATGCTACCTTGAAGCTTATACAGTTGTTTATAGTCAGTTTAGCACTGATAATGATGAGAAATAGGCAAATTATATGCATAATCTGAGAAATATATATTTTATTTAAATGAGGAGCCTAAATACATAGATAGGTCTTTTGGGGTACAAACAGCCAGTGTATACAGTCAGGTTCTAACACTGAGAAATGCTTCCGTGAAGCAGCATGTTCTGACAATTCATGCTACCCTGTAGAAAAATGCTCCCCTGAAGTTTATACCGTTGCCAGTGTCCCAAGGTAGCACAGGTTTATGTGCATGTGAAGTGAAAGCTCTGTAATGGCATTTTGAATGAACTGGATTTCCCAAAATGGACTTTTGGGGATCCCAGTGAGGAGAGCGTTGTAATAGTCAAAACTTAAAAGACTAAATCCTTAGTCTTAAGTCACAAATCGCTAACTTTAGCTATGTTACAAGGAGCCAAAAATACTGATTTTGTTATAGCTGTAATGTAGTCACTGAAATCTATTGTTTTGCTGCTCTTACCTTTGTACTGTCAATTTCCTCTGGGATCAGTGAAGTTTTCTGATTCTGATTTCTGCCATAGCAATGTAATTTTGCCACCTGTTGGACTAATTTGTTTATGTTAAACATAAGATCTTTATCTTCATTCAGTTGTCTTTATTTAACTGGAGGAAGTTGATACTTTATCAACACTCCGACACAATGAATCTATGAGACCAAAGTCACTTGGTGAGAGAGCTAGATAGATCTGACTGTCATCTGTATAGTTGTTATAAGACACATAATGCTAAGAAACTGGAAAAAAGCTTTGAAAATGATAATAAGTGAGTACAGTTGCTCAACTACACTACAGAAAAGTAATGGGATGCCTGACCATTACATTAACAGGGCCTTTCATGACATTGGGAATTTGTGCTCATTCATTCTGTAGAGCAGGCGTCATCAACCTTTTTGAAACTGAGAAATTCTTCACGGGTACTGAGCCATACGAAGGGCCACCAGTTTGATACACTAGAACAGAGTTTACCTAAACCTATCTAAACTTCATGTGTAATAAACATGTTTTAAATGTTTTTTTAAGATATTGTAATTTTCAACTCTATATAAATGTTAAGACGCTGCTCATTGGTGAGTTGTGCTGTTTAGAACAGGTACATGGGCACCATGTTGGTGACCCCTGCTGTAGAGCATTTATGTGGTCAGACACTGATGTTGGATGAGAAAGCTTGGTTTGCAATCTCTGTCTCTGTTCCAGGTAATCTCAAAGGTATTGGATGGGGTTGAGGTCAGGTCTCTGTGCGGTCCAGTCAAGTTCTTCCAGAACGAACCCATCCAACCATGTCTTTGTGGACCTTGCTTTGTGAATTGGGGCACAGTTAATAGAAAAGGTTCTTTCTTAAACTGTGTCCACAAAGTTGGAAGCATGGCGTTGTTCAGAATGTCTTGGTCTGCTGAAGCTATAAGATTGTCCTTCACTAGAAGTGAGAGGCCCAGCCCAAACCCTGTAAAACAGGTATGTCCCATATAGCGCGCTTTCATCAGTCCTGGTTATGGGGAAATGGCGTGTGCAGTGGTGTGGACTACATGTCCCGTGGTGCTCCGGAGCGGTGCAATGACGCCGTGCAGCGGGCGTGTTCACTGCGTCTCTGAGAGGAAGAGGCAGCGAGAGACGAAGCTAAAAAACCCGCATTCACGACAAGATGGCAGGATTGCCCCGCAGGATCATCAAGGTAAATGTGGTGCGAATCTTCTTCGCCTAAACAAGCTCCTAGTCAATGGAATGAAGGGGCCAGTTGAGTGAAAAACGTGAAAATGGCTCTCGTTTCTTGTTTTTTTTTTTGCTCCTGCTAGTGTTTGTTAGCCAGCCACTTCCGTTCAGTTTCTTAACCCCAATATGGGTGGGTTAAAAATACATGCACCTTGAGCTTGGAGCAGCAAAAAATGGCGGATGGCTCGTCTCTTCTGTATAATTGTTTGAAAAAATCATGTAAAAGACAGTTTAGAAGAGCCAAACGGCTCAAATAAAAAAAGCAGACGGGCATGCTAACTCGTGCTAGCTGAATCACAGGCTGCTGCCATTCATCGATTGAAGCCTAGCTGTGGCTAACAGGAGGGAGAGACGGATTTTTTATCACAGTCGTGGTTTACCTGGTTATAGTCTGTGCCAATGCATATTTGGTAAATGAACACTAAGTGTAAGAGGCACAGTTAAGAACCAAAAATCCAGTATCTGAGTTGTAAAGTTCCGTTCGGCTCGCCTAGCCAGTTTGGGCTGCTAGTGCTGCAGGTATTTTTCCGTGTTGGGCCTGAAAAGCAACCTAAACTGGCCGAATGTCATGCCCGGGAACACTGTAGTACACCCGAAACAAACCAAAACGATCAGTAACGGAGCTTGTTTCTGTTAATGAGGGATAGTAAACATATAACAGTCATTTACGTGAAAATAAGTTGCCAGCCGAGTGTTGCTAGCTAGCGGCTAGTAACAGCACAACGAGCCTCTGCGGTGTGATTTCTTCTCCTAAACCTTCAGATGTTCCTCTAATTTGGAGTCCACTGAGCCATTAGACCTTAATGCTATTTATTCAGAAGGTAGTGGAAATGATATCACAGTAGTGTGCGTTTTTAGGCGTGGGATTTTTTAAATGTCTGTAATGAAAAGGCGTAGCTCCTGTCGGCAGGGTCCCTCACACCCAGGAGCTCAGGACCAGCAGGCCTGATGTTTCTGCATGCAGCACCTTAATCTCCAGAACCCTCCAAAAAAAAGATCCCTCGCAGGAGCTGATCTTCAAAACTCGTTTAAAAAAGTCTGATCTGGCTTTGGGTTAACAAAAGTATTCGTTATATATATAATATTACATACTTGCGAAATAGGCCCAAAGAGGTGATCTGCATTAATTATTATGGGTATGTATTTAATGGTTGTAAAATCCACCCCAGTATAACATTAAAATATAAATAAATATTTTAAAATGATATTTAAAATGTCATCTGGTTTTGGGTTACTAGGATACCAAGTAATTTTGTCATACTTTAATATGTGATCTGGTTTGGAAATATTTAGCTATGTATTTAAATATATATATTTACTTGGATTACATACTTGCGACGTAGGCCCAAAGAGAATGATCTCCATTTGATGCCAGTAAAATTCACCCACAAGATCACATTTTCAAAACTGCTTTTAAAATATG
>JBBPCY010000019.1:13665186-13704009 GCA_037974405.1 Brachyalestes nurse
AGGAGAAATTCTGAGGCGGCATTTTGTTTGGAGACACCTTATCTTTACCACAAAATTATAAACCAATAAACACTTAATTACCGCTTCCTTTCCATTCATACTGAGGACAAGGCTTCGGTTTCACCGCTCCGGTTCACCGCTCCGTTCAAACAAAAAAACGCTCCGCCCAGCTGCCTGGAGCTCACAAAACTCGCTCAAAACACGATAAAACAATTACACAGAAACTGCAACACAGTTTTATCACAACCCAGCCTGCTTATAGACACTTTTAAGCCCAGTGTCATAACTTACATGTACTCACAGGGAATCAATTCAGCAAACAAAGAGTCCGTCCGTACTTGTATGTTTGTAAACTTGTGGGAGGGCTTTTTGAAACCCTAAGACCCTCAGCTATTGGTTAAAGAAAATAAACTGATGTGAAAATCCTCCTATTGCGGCGAAAAAAATTTTTTGGGCGGGAACTGTATATGGGAAGGAGCTGGAAGGGGTGTGTCGCGATTCATCCTCCTCACACCGCGACACGGGAACTGAATTTGGTTTTGTATCGTATATCGTTACAGCCCTATTATTTTGTTATTAAGGATCTACCCGGTCAATCTGTGACACCACAAATTTTTTGAGTCATGACGAGCTTGGTGGTTTCCCGAATTGACATTGTTCATGTAAGAGTTTTGTAACAGGATTGTCTTGTGTGCTTATTTTAGGCAGCAAATGACACTCAGGCCAAGCCTCTGTTACAGTAGTTCTGGTGTAGTCAGTCTTGTCAGTAGAGAAGTAGGATTGTTAGCCATATATGGATTTTTTTTTAGCACTTAGTTTTTTCCTGTTTGTTGAAGATTGCATCCTGTCCTGTAACCTAGTGCATGCCAGTACACCACACATCCCTTCCTGTGATACATTTTGTGTGTTTCTTTGCAAATTATGTTACAATAGAGGGAACAGATGCATTCACTTGATTTTCTCTTGAAATGGTGGTCTTGCCATGAAGAGGATGTGTGGTACCTGGGGCTTTTGAGTGTTCAGACATACGTTCACATGTAGTACAATAACCATAAGCACAGTTCTCCTATTAGAGATAATGAGAACAGCCAGTCAGTGTGATAAGTATGAGGGACATTCTAAAAGTTTTAAATTGCATCACTTTCCTACATCGTCACCTTCCTTTGCTGTTCAGTTTTCCCAGCGTCACATGACATTTTCAGACACTCCTAATTACTGCTCTTCAGCCTTCCCCATTTCCAGCGGAAATATAAAAGTATGGAAACTGTTTTAATGTCCCTCATACAATACCAAAGTAGTATCTATAATATGCCTGTCTCTTTTAATGCAAAGTAGGATACATGCAGGTGTGGTTTTGCTTTCGGTATATAATCTCCATAGTTCACATCAGCACTCTTATGCTCAACTATTTTCCATATTGAGTAGTAATTGAGGGTGGCTGTTTTTTTTTGTTTTTGTTTTTTTTTAAATAAGTATTTGTTCCAGTGCCACACAAACTTTCCAAACCAGTTCCTGAATCACTTGTTTGCACTTTCTTTTTACTGCAAACAGAAAGCAAATGAGGGTTAAACCAGAACTGAGAATGAGATGCTGAAAATGGGTGTGTTTGGTGACTGTAAGGAATTACAGACTAATCAAGACACTGACATTAGTAGCATGCGTACAGAATTTAATTGAAGACAACAGTCAGGCATGTCTATTGGCTCATCTAAATCTTTAAATCTATTTTTGTATAACATACCTGCTGGCCATTTTCCTGTGCTGTATTCTCAATATACTGTAAAGCCTTGTTGTGGTGATCCACCATACTGCTTGCACAATTTGCTTAAAACAAGGAACAAGGCAGTTTTTGCTTTCAGCTTTTTATGATATATATTAAAAGGGCAGCAGAAGGAGAAGCAGTAATCTGTGAAAGGAGCACCTTGAACTTTAGGTACTGACCTACACTGAAGCAGATAATTATTTTACATTTAAAACGTCAGTTCATTACACTTGAACTGTATATATGAAACTCATATCTGACCCTTTCCATTTGTAAGCTGTAATATCTTAGCAAGCATGCCCTCTGCTTGTATTAGCCTGTGCCATTGCTAATTATACTAATTAGTGCACAATATCATGAGCTAAGCTACTTCCTCTTTCAACCTGTTGTCCTTGTTCCTTTCAATGTTTGTGTGTGTGTCTGTCTGTGTAGGAAACTCAGCGTTTGTTGGCAGAGCCAGTGCCAGGCATAAAAGCAGAGCCAGATGAGGGGAACGCTCGCTACTTTCATGTGGTCATCGCTGGACCTCAGGACTCCCCCTTTGAGGGAGGGACTTTTAAACTTGAACTCTTTCTTCCTGAAGAATACCCCATGGCAGCTCCTAAAGTACGCTTCATGACCAAAATATATCACCCCAACGTAGACAAGCTGGGAAGAATATGTCTAGACATTTTGAAAGGTAAGTCCCAGAACCAGAGACCATAAACATACATAAATCTATAAATCTAACTTTTTGACTTGACCCCCCTTTTTTGTCTAATGTATGGCTCTTCTGAATGCTTTAGAATCTGTTACTGCTCGAAATAGTCTGCAAAGTCACTGCAGTGTGGGCACATTTATATGGCAACAGAACTTCTGTGACCCTTAGAACCTGAAGCGGCTCTGATGGATGTGCCTTAACCGCAGTGTAAATGAGCTGCCAGGTCTAGACTGTATAAATTGGCCAAATGTGCATTCTGTGTACCGAAATGCTAGCAACTGTGTACCAATCCCAAAGCATTTCTTGATAGTTTGTGTGTTTGTTTTGTGGAGCGTTTTGCTAGTTTATTTTCCATGGTTAAGTGATCAAAAATTCAGGCTACAAAACAGCCTTGTTGTTTATGGGTATTGTACGAAATGGCTTTTTTTTGTAGGAGCTTTCGGTCTTTGTTGCCCATTGGCCTTTTTATTTACTTTAGCTTCCTCAGTCCTAAGTGGTTCCTAATGTGGTCAGCATCTTTCTCTTGTTATAATCACCATTAGTCTGGCAGAGGGGACACCAGAACACTCTCCTTTTAGTGCATCTTTTCAGTCCATAGCACAGCTAGAATGAAAACCTGGCTGCCCCTCTGTACTGTTGATGAGAAAACATGAAACAGATGAGTGAATTTGTATTTTTGTTCGTCACCCTTAATGTGACTCATACAGTGTGGGATGACTGAGAGAGCCTTTGGGGTGGGGGTTAAGTGAGTCCAAGGCTCACTGTTTATGAATTTTGCCTTTCTAATCATTTGAACTCATGGAGAGGTTTTTCTGACCTATATTAGAAATGTACCTGCCTTTACTGTTGTGAAAATATGGCTGGCTGCTACTTTTCTCCTTGTCATCTTCACTCATCCCCTCTCTCTGTCTCTCTTTCTCTCTCCCCCCCGCCCCTTCTCCCTCACATAATACATTTTACAGATAAGTGGTCCCCAGCCTTGCAGATCCGCACAGTTCTGCTATCAATCCAGGCATTACTAAGTGCTCCCAACCCTGATGATCCTCTAGCAAACGATGTTGCAGAGCAGTGGAAGACCAACGAAGCTCAAGCCATAGAAACAGGTGGGTGAATGAGCCGTAGGAACATCATGCTAAGAAATAGTTTCTGGCAGTGGAGAGTAATGACATGAGCAGTCTCTTATTGAAAAGGGCAAATGTCATTAACCCATGTGTCTTGTTGATATATGAGCAGTAGATTTGTAGTATTTTGCTGGAAATATGACACATTTTTCCACTTTGTTTGAAAGTGCACTTCTGTTGTGTAGGACTGTCACTATCAAAGATTTCAGTAACTGAATGATGAATTTGAGTAATCTTTTTTTTTTTTTGGCTACCTTGAATGCTGGATTTTTACAGTGTTCGTAAAGCTCAAACGTAACTTTCTTGTGTCAATTTGACATCATATACATGTGATGTGCAAGTGGAGACCTACAAACAGGTGACAAATTAAAGAAAAACATGAATAAATGGTTGGAGAAGCCTGATGAGTGCAGATGTACTCCCTGATGCACTTAGGTAATTTACTTTCTCCATGGCATGGGGAAAAATGCTGAGCAAGCCTAGTTGACCCTTATTTTTGGATCAAGATGTCCAGATGAAAAGATAAGCAGCTTTGATAGAAGGTTTTTTGTCGGGCCTCAGATAGCAGAAGCTTCAGTCCCAAAAATGACCCAACTGGGTGGTGTTTTAGTAGGAACTGACTGGTTGAACTGACATGTGTTTAGATCTATGGCAATGAAATGGTGGTCAAAGGTGCCCTTTCAGTGATTGTGAGGATATGTCAGGGAAAAACAGAGGAGCAACTATTCCTGAGGTACCTGGGAGTGCTACTGCAGGACTTTTGGCAAGAAGGGTTCATTATCAGCTCCAAAGTGATATAATATCAGGACCGCAGGGCACAAACTCCAGTATTACAGGCCTATAGAAATGCAGAAAAGCGCTGTCAGGGAAGTCATACACTTCATCATATTCACTACAAGTGGGCGAGTGCATGTGGGTGGTTTTTTTTTTTTTTTTTTTTTTTTGGGTACCAAAAGAACAGAACAGGTCTAAATGCTTGACACTTACAGTGATGGTGTAAATGGCTTTGTCATGCTGTTGGGGCATTTTGCTGGCATGGTTTGGGTCCACCTGTCCCCTTATTTGAAAGGGTCTGGGACTGACGTGTGAGACAGCAACATCCACCACAGCAATTTTCTTTTGGAAGAATATCATTCTTTTGTCTCTCTTACGTTTCCAGAGATTTATGGCTTAGCACAGTGCAGCTATTCTGGCAGCCTGTGGCTGCCCAGCTCCGTACCAAGACGGTTTTTCCTTTAATTTGTCACCTGTCTGATTGAGCTTTCATAATGTCTTGGCATTTTGGGTTTGTTTTCTTTCAGTGATGCTAACAAAAGCAGTACTCTTCAGTTTACAATTTGTTTGTCATTGGTATCTATTCACAGGTGATTAATTGCAAATGATTTTTTTTCCTTTCGAGTAATAGTGGCTGCTTCAATATGGTGTTTTGAAATCTGTTAGAGCAACCCTGTGTATCATATGGGGATTAAAGAGCATTACAGAATTCTTTTGTTTTTAAATGGACAGTGCATCAATGCATGAACAAAGTGTACATTGCATATCGTGCTGTGAAGTCACTCTGACACATGCAGAAATGTGAAAAAATGTTTGATTTTGATGCATTTAAATATTGACAGCAGCCCTAATGTCAGTGTATTTCATTATAATGTCAGTGTATTTCATTATACAGAAAAATTGTAATGCTTTTGTAATGTTTTGCCCCTTTCTAGCATGGGGGCCATGTTTCTGTACCATGTTGCATTAATTCGCTCTGTATTGCTTGTAAGAGTTCCTTATACTACTTGAGTTTTAGAACTTGGTCAAAGGAAGAAATTCTGTTACATTCTCGCAGTCATTTTGGAGGAAGCATATTTTGAGTCAAAGGTTTTAAGAATAAAGGCTCATAGCTTTTTTGCAGCTAGTAATACAGATTCATAACGAAAGAAGCCCACGCTCCAGTTATTCATTTTTCTGTTGCCAATTTACTTTTGTGATTTGGCCCTGTTGATTTCCAGAGCCTTAGATGATTTAGCTGTACTCACGACTGAGGTTTTCAAAAAGAAGTTTGGGGAATCTTTGAAGCATGAGTCCCTAATTGGGGTCATCTTTCCAACAACTCATCCTGTTACACAGAGACATGTCGTGTTCTACTCCTGTATTAAATCCAGTCAATGTCTGAGTGTAATGTGTGTTAACACTTCTGCTGTTTCTGTCTGTTTCAGCCCGGACATGGACCAGGCTTTACGCTGGGAACAATATTTGAAGTCTAGAAAAAGAGGGGGGAAAAGAGGAAAAATAAAAAGTGGAAGTCATGTGTGAACACAACTCCTCATGTTCTGCCAAGACCTATTCATTTGCATTTAAAGGACACAGTCTTAGGGAAACAAATGTTATAATAAACAACTGTCAAAGAATATATTAAAGAAAAGAGAAAAAAATAAAGAATGACAATTGCATACAATTTGTGATTTAAAGGCACATTAGCAGAAAAAAAGAAGAAAAAAAATAACGTCTTTGTCCTGATTCACTACTGTTAAGATGCATGGGCAGAGGATTTAGATCTACTCACGTGGCTTTCTTTTTCCATTGATCTGGGAGGCTGTAAGAGACCTCTGCTGTAAAGAGTGTGTAGTTTCAAAGAAAAAGAAGAAGAAAAACTGGCTGTCATTCGCTTGTCCCTTCATACAATGGTTAAGGGTGGGGGGGGGTTGTGGCGGATAAACTTTTTACGTTTTTTTTTTCTTTTAACCTCGGTTTTGTTTTGTTCTTGCCATTATGCTGTTTGTCTGAGAAGCAGCTGATTAGCCCCTAATTAGTCACACCCTTTCTGGTAAACTACAAACTCCTCCCCGTTTTAGAACGCCTAGAAGGAGAAAAAACACATTGCGTTGCTTATTTTAAAACAAAAAAAACAAAACAAAAAATAATTGCCACATAACAAATGAAGCAAATTTTGTTGACTTTGGCAAGGGTTAGACTAAATTAACAAGGAATTAGCCTTCCATCATAATGTTAACTGTTGTGACCGCTGATCGTGTTGACTCTAACATAGGCTTTTACACTCTCTCTCTCTCTCTCTCTCACTCTCTTTTTCTTTCTATTTTGGCCGCAGACGAGAAGCAAAATTGTACCATGAATTTTAGTTTAACAATTATGTTATCGTATTCGGTGTTAGTATTTTTATTTTTTATCTTTCTTGCCATCGCTGTACTAATTGCACTCTCTAAGCTCCATCATTGGTGTGCGCTTTCTCCTGCGTCTGTCACAGTCTGGTGCATCGAGATTCATTTGCCTGTTTCTTCCCATTAGCCTTTATTTTGCAAACCGTAGGTTGAGTTGGGACTGGTGGTGTGCAGACAGTGAGGTCTTTTTTGGGGGGGACCGGGGTGGGGGTGAGGTGTGCAGGAGCAGACTACGATCAATGAATGCTTTCTCCATTTCCATGATTGGTCTTTGGTTTGACATGTCTCGATTCACTGTATGTAAATTCCTTCTTTCTAAAGGGGAGAATGATTTCCTGCTTTCTGAATGACATGAAACAGTCCACATACTTTTGTTCTTTCTGTAAATAAAATCTGTTGATTAATAAGACTTGTGATCTTTTTCAACCTCCTTGCACTCTGAGTTGGTGGTTTTTTTTTTTTTTTAAATATGTATATTTCTTGTTCTGCTGTTACATATTCAAAGGGGTTTGATTTAAAATGATGGTAGGGTGATCATTTACTGGTGGCATTTAGTGAGCCGACATGGTTTTCAGTTTCCTGATTTTATGGAGAGGACCTGGACACCAACAGCTTTACTGAGATTTGTCACTAAACCCATAGAGAGGTACAATTACTTAAATGTAATAATGGCTTCAAAACCAACTTGAATAAGTGCTGAGCATCTTAAAGAACTGCCAACAAACACATTTGTACATCTGGCAGCTGTCAGCTCCAGATCTGAAGTTTGAAAGGTAGCGCTTCTGCCGTTTGTTGTCTGAGGCTGTTTTGTTGGGCATCTCTGCCTGGAATGGATTTTTAAAAATGTTGCAGACCAGACCGTTCCAAAAGTAAAACAAATCTCTTGCAGCACCATTTCACAACTTTCTGAGAAGCAGCTCTTAGAAGCATTTAACTCTTCAGATGTCTGATTTCTATTTGTACCTCTGAACTGTTCTAACTTGAATATATGTAGAAGGAAACACATCACCTCAAACCACTGTGTTTACATCTGAACCATTAAATTATGCAGGAATTTAGACAAATCTGAATCAAAACTTGGAATTCTGCTTTAATTTGAATGCCTTCATATAATGTAGGGAAAATACAAATGACAAGAATTATGTCTAACTGCACTCTAAATAGTTTGCATTCAGTGAATGTACAATGAAATAATCAAAATTGATCAATTTGACACTTAACTGTAAATGTTACTATTAAAATGCTAAAAATAAATGTTTTATTTGCATGCCGTTTTATATGAAGACAAAATGAACATGAAAGCACATAAATCTGGAAAGTTTCGAGGTGATGGAAATGAAGAATAAATGAATGACAATGTAAAATAATTCAAATAGTGCTGATGAATAAACATTTACAATAAGGGAGATAGTGTCAAAATTATGTATACGCACAATACGGTATACAATAATGCAAGTATACAGTAATTTGTTTTATTTGCATGGCATTTTTTTGAAGTCAACATAAACACGAAAGCACACGAGTCTTACAGTTATGGACTTGGAGGAAATAATGAATAAACATTCTTTAAAATCATTCATTTAAATAATATTTATTATAAAAGAAACACAAATCGATTAATAACCGAGGTAATGTATCAATGTAATGTGTTTACATAATACAGTATAATATAATACAATAATGCAAGTAGCCTAATCAATAATAAAAAAGTCGCTAAGAAAAAATAGCCAAACTAATTACAGAAATAATGTGTTACGCCCTGGCTGGCCGCTGGGTGGCGCCATATCTGCGGTGGTAATCTGGTGAGGGTGTCCGCGTGGTCTCCCTCACTGCGGAGAGCGCTTCAGGCCCTGTGTGTGTGTGTGTGTGAGAGAGAGAGAGAGAGAGAGAGAGAGAGAGAGAGGCAGGGACAGAAAGACAGTGTGTGAGAGAAAAAGAAAGACAAACAGACAGAATTTGTGTGTGTGAGAGAGAAGACACGTACAGACAGCGGGTCTGTGAGCTGGAGGTACAGACTTGGGGCAGAAGGAAGCCGTGCTCCGTGTTTTCTCCTCCTCACTCGGCTGTTGGTGTCCCGGGCGGCTCTGTCTCTCTCTCCCCGCGCTGAGAGCCGGAGCGAGCCATGGAGGAACACAGAGAGAGTAACCAGCTCCAGCTCCACAATTCAGCTTCAGAATAAAACAGAGGAGTCCTGGGGGACGACTTTCTCCCGTCTGTCCGAGGAGCAGCGTGTGTGTGGAAGCCTACACATTCCAGGTGTCTGGATAGACTTTTATTCCTCTCCTCTGTGGAGACTCTTTGAATCTGGAATACATGATGAAATTTAAGCCAAACCAGACAAGGACGTATGACGGAGAAGGCTTTAAGAAACGGGCCGCGTGCCTGTGTTTCAAGAATGAGCACGAGGACGAGGTGGGTTTGTGTTTTTTCATTATTCATTTTCTGATGACACGCACGCGCACACACACACACACACACACACACACACACTCTCTTGGTGAATGCAGTATGTCTCATGTGGAAGCTGGAGCTTCCTATTCTCTCCCAGTTCCCAGAACCCAGAGAAGACCAGAGCTCCTGCCAAACTTCTGGAGGGTCTCAGAGAAAGAACAATTGCAGATCGCGTTCCCAGAGCAGCTGCTCGAGTGTCTAATCAGGGTTTTAACAGCAGTCTGTCACTTTTATAGACGCATCTGGCACTGCAGTCCCACCACTGGAATCCCATTCACCTCCACTGCTGGACCTTCAGCCAACATGTGCAGGAGTGACTGGCCTCCTTCTGCTCTCTCAGCCCACAGCTCTCTCTCTCTCTTTCTCTCCCTCTCTCTTTCTCTCCCTTTCTCTCTTTCACTCCTCCCTCTCTCTCTTTCTCTCCCTCTCCCTCTCTTTCTCCCCCCTCTGTGAGACAACTGGTGGCCTGTTGGTTGGGCAGTTGCGATTGAAAAATTGTGGGTTTGCATCACAGGACTGCCAGTGGCACCACTGAGGTACCCTTGAGCAAGGTGCCGTCCCCACACACTGTTCCCCGGTTGCTCTGTTTCTTGCTGTTCACTGTGCCACTCGGGTGAAAGGCTTAAATGCAGAGTAAGTAAAGTGTACATTTTTCGTACGTAAACACACAACAGCACACAGTGTGAACAGCAGGAAACCCACTTACCAAGTGAATCAGTGGGCAGTCGGGGAGCAGTGTGTGGAGTGGTACCCTGCTAAAGGGTACCTCAGTGGTGCCACTGGCAGTCCTGGGATTTGAACACACAACCTCCTGATTGCAAGGGCAACTCCCTAACCATTAGACCACTAGAAATAACAGTCTGAACTGGATCACAAGAACTGTAATTGTTTTTATTGCCCTGATTGCACAAATAATTGATCGATTATAAAGTAATAGTAACCTATAAAGGTTAAAGGACAAAAATGCTTTAAGCTCTGTGAAGGACTCGGAACTTGAGGTGTATTTTGACCTGACGTTTTTACTCCAAGTGGTATTGGCAGCTGCTGTTTCTGCTTCATGAGTCCTTGAGTCTTCATTTATCTGAATTAACAATTTGTTCCTTGAGAGATTAGTCTACCATTCTCCTGTAGTCTTTCTTATCCAAACAGCTGCAGATTTGTTGTGTTGCACTACAGAATTGTAAATCATCCAAATCATACACTAAAATGGCACAGTTTCAGGTCGATGGCATCTGTCTCCTTTGTCTTCCTTCACATTTCCCGCTCACATCCTGCTGTTGAATTCAGTAATCAAACGTAGAGCTTCACCCTCTCCACCCATTGTTTCTCTGCTTTAAGCTAAGTTGTGATTTTTAATTGGATGTTTTCACTAAACAAATTGTAAGAGAATTTAAAAAAAAGAGAATTAAAAAAAAAGTAAAAATTCACTTAATAAGCAAATAACAAAACAGGAATCTCCTGGCTTTTGAGATTTTTGGAGGTTTAACAGGAGTACACGTATTCTGTGTGAATAGTAAAGTTAATAAAGTTCGAAAGCTGCAAAAAATACAAAGTACAGTTTAGTATTTCTTGCTTCAGCGGTCACTCCAGCAGTGTCCGTGCACATGAATTTCCTGTAATTCTCTCTCATTATGAACCAGCACATGGACTCTGCATGTGGGAGCATGTGCACAAAGACAGTGGAATGAACGGATTTTGGAATCAAACTTGACCACTTAGTTCCTTATCCTCTCAACCCCAGAATAGCTGTGAAAAAGTCCACAGTTCTGTATAGAATCTGCAATATTGACTTAATCATTGTATCATAATACAGACTGAGTAAAATTGCTTGAACAATGTGAAATAAATCTGTATAGTTTATCCAGTTTGTTATGGGTCGTGTGAGGTGTTTCTGTGGTTTTATAACACATAATTTGGAAAGGTCCACTTTCGATGCTTTGAAGATGCTCAGCTTGTCTTAAGCTTACATTCAACTAAATATCTGGTAAAAGTAAAAAAGTCTCAGCAGGAGGGTGGGGGTCATCTTATAAATCACATTTGGACTTAGTCACATATAATCACATATACTTAATCCAAATGTCCGATTCTTATTTATGAAGCCATTGTGATGTATAGAGAAATACGGATATTTATGATAAAGGGGAAAATGTGACAAAGTTAGACATTTTGGCCATTTCTTTCTTGATGTATCACTGCTCACTTAATCGAGAAACATGGTATTCCACTATCATCCATCCTAATTGTGTGTTTGCCCCAATTACGACTTCACTGGAAAGTGATATTTTACTTAAATGAAGCTGCTTCAGTGCATATGTGTAGATTACTCTGCATTTATCTTCACCAGTGTTGCCACAAGTAAGCATTATCAACTATATTAAACAGCATAATTTAGTGTGTTGTAAAGAGAGATTAATTGTTTTAATGAATCAATGTGTGTTTTCACTTACATTTAGAAACATGATAACATGGACATTGAAAACTGAATAATTGTCCCACAGACGTACCCAGTCCTGTCTCTGTGAAGTACACTGTCCCACAGCTGTGTGTTCTGTTTTGTTGTCTGCCCCAATCAAGGTCAGTTCTGACTTTACGCTGTAAAATGTACTGTAGCATCTAAACAGCGGCCTAGTGGATAGGATACTTGCCTCTGGATTAAGAGGTCATGGGTTCGAATCCTACCCTCAGCATACCACCACTGGGTCCCTGAGCAAGACCCTTAACCCCAAGTTGCTCCAAGGAGACTGTCCCCCTGCAGTTAGGGAATGGAAGTCGCTTTGGATAAAAGTGTCTGCTAAATGCCGTAAATGTAAACGTAAAGAGGATCAAATTAGCAGAAAGTATGTGGTTGTTCAAGTTTAAAGGTAAATATTCTGAAGTGTCCCATTACAGAAATGAACCTCGAGGGTGGAAGACACAAGGGGGCTTCTAATGGCATGGGAGCCTTGGAGCCTGAATATTCAGCATAGCAAAAGGGTACAATCCTCCAGGTCTTCTCCATGTGATTAGAACAGAGAGGGGGGCCAGTGGGGGAAGCAAGTTACACTATGTGCTAAAGCACCAAGTGACCTATCAGCAGCAATTTATAGAAGTGGAATGAAGCCACTGGCTGTCCCCTGGCAGATTCCTATTTCCACCTTCAGTCAGTCTTCTCTCTTCATCTGGTGTCTTCTTGTAATTTCTCTCCTCGTCTCTTTCATCTGTTGTTTTTACCGCAATTTCTTGTCTTACATCTTCTCATTACTAATCTTGTTTCCTCCCATATCATCTGGTGTCCTGTTGCTATTCATCTTTTCATCTCATCTTATTGCTTCTTATCTGATCTATTTATGTTAATTCTCTTCTTGTCTTGTTAGCTCTTGTCCCCTCTCTTCTTGTCTTTTCTTCTCCGCTTTTTGTTTCTTCTGGCTCCTTCTCATCTTTTCTTTCCTTTTCCTGTTTCTTCTTATTCTCTTATCCTCTCTTCTCTGCTCTCCTCTGCTCTTCTCATGTTTTCTCTTCTCTTGTATTTTCTCGTGTTTTCTCTTCTCATGTTTTCTCATAACTTCTCTACTCTTTTTGTGTTCTCTTATTTCTTCTCATCATTTCTCTTTATCACTTCTGATGGAAGGACACACAGACTTTTCTCACACTCCAAACTTTCCATGCTTGCTCACTTTGACACCTACTTTCTTACTTAACCTACTGCTGATATCGCTGAGTGACATGTCCAAACTCAGCACTGCCTGTACGTCATGACATTCCTGTTACATATTCACCGAACACACAACAGGTCTCTGTGAAATCAATTCATAACACTAGACTAGAAGTTCCATTTCTCTTAGAGATGATGCCAAAAATGGTTACCATTAAAACCACATAAAACCCCATATTTATATCTCATTCTCTGTCTGAATTGTTTATCAGGACTGTTCTAGCCAGACTGATCTATGGAAAACAGAGCTTCTGCACGCAGATAAATAATAAATATCACTTATAACCAATTAAAAGTGACTGAAGTACATAGAACCTTATTTCCACCAGTTTAAAGTAACCCTAACCCTAAAAACACACACACATTATAGTCTGTTTACTTGCTTGTTGTTGTTTTCACTGATTAGAATGGAGCATGCTACACTCTGACTCACCAGACATTAATACAGTATTTATTTACAGTGACAGTTGCTTGGAATTTGAAGGATTGGTGGTAAACTGGCTGATCAAACCAGTGTTCAAAAACAAGTTAATGTCATCATGTATTGAGAAATTGTATTAGTTTTGCACGTGGCAGATACACAAAACTGTGTATAGAGGAAGGATTTTGTTAAACTCTCTTGTTTACTGTCCTGTCGATGCGTACGTGCTTGACACCACAGTGCAGTTAAGCTTTCTTTTCTCATGCAGAAAGACAACTGCTGATCCCATGCTTTTGTAGAGTGTGTGTGTGTGGTTTGACAGTGGACTGGGACTCTGTAATTCCTCAGCTCATTGGTCCAGACAAGGCAGCTTTGCTTGCCAGTTTTCTCTGGGTGGTAGCAGTGCTGTGCTTAGCCAAGGCCTTGTTGAAATGATAGTATCCGGACTACTGTCAGTCTTGTTCTGATTACGCATACAAGTAGTGAGAAATTGGAACCATCCAGTCATCACTCACTAAAATATAACATATTGACACTTTCAAACTGTTATTACACATTTTGATTTTATTACACCCCTTGAAAGTGGCCACATATTATAAAATCTCCATAAGTTGCCTATATTTCCAGATGTTGAGAGGAGGTTTTCTCATGACAGGTACACCATACAGATGGAACTTCTTTACAGTGACCCAACAAACTGGTTCAGTAGCAGTCCTCACAGTTGTAGTCATAACACTGACCCTGCTGAGGGTAAACTATACACAGGAGATTAAACCCAAACAATAGCTTTAAATACGTCCTCAAGAAAAGAGCCTGATAAATGAATAGCATATGTTTCAAACACACCCAGTGTTTTCTAACACAAAAAAGATGAAGATGCTTTAAATTATTAATTGCAATTATTGAAGTCACTATTATAGGCGATAAATGTGTGAACCAAGGCCAGTTAAAACATGTTTTGAGGGTGTAATATTTTCTGAAATATTTACTGTAAAGAGTTCTACACCCATAAGAATTCCGGGCATGTCTGTGGGTGACGCAGCTTGTTGTGGCTACATCTTTGTTGTTATCCAGTTTGCTTTACTGTGAAGTTCTCTTCAGTGCTGTACTGCTGGTTTCAGTGTTGCTGTGTGTCCAGCACTCCTATTTCAGAGAGAATGTCACACTCAGATACATGCCCCTTGAACATTTGTCCCCCTGCCCTCATACCATAAACACTTTTCCTTTTGAGCCTTTGAGTTGTAATTGTATAACTTGCTAATGCAGGGAAACACTTCTCCAAGTTCGCAAAAGTTGCAGAGGAGCTCACTTCCCTGCAATCATCTGTATTTACTGGCTGTAATTTATTGTTCAAGTTGGTTTGGTGGAATTTGTTGATTTATTACAGCTCCCTGTGGAAATATAAATGCTGTGGTGTTAATGAAAGACTAGTGTTAATGAACTGGACTAAAGCACTGGAACATTTGGCGATGAGATCTGAACTGGGTCAGTGTTACAGGAGATATATCCCTGACAGCGTTCAACAATAAGGAACACTACTAGCTGTTTGGTCTTGGGTTTTTCACTCGCTCCAGCTTTGGCCCTGATCCAGAAGTGAAAATGTACTATTTGTAAGCAGTACACTTCCAAGTAGCAAGTCAAAACGATAAACATTTTCGTGAGCATTCAGCTTTCTTGCCAGTCCAGTTTAATTTCGGAGCTGTAGTTGAAGTAGCATGCAAAATAACAGGGTTTGCAGACTTCCAGGGATCTGTTGGTATTAGAAACTTTATTTCTTAATAAAGGAATCTCATGACATGAATTTGTCACTCAGTGTTCCATAATGAAGTTGCCAATCCACCCTTTTGTGAGACCCATAGCTCTCCATGTCAGAATAGCACCTTTAAAACACAGGCTGGGGTTGTAGCTCCTCTATGTCAAGACTAAAAGTTGTTTTGAACTAGCCGTGTAGTTTGAAGCAGTCACCATTTTGAAACATTTGGCTGTAGTATTATCTAGTAAGATAATGGTATGTCCATGATCAAGCAGTTTCAGAAAAGGTTCCAGATGGTTAAACATGCAGCCGCTGAGAATGCTGCAGATAGAAGAGCTGAGAGCCGTACTCAGATAACTATTGGAACTCCTGTGAAAAAGTGACTTGAGAAAGTATCTTTAAAAAAAAGGTCATTATTGAACACTTTTCTGTCATCAGTACGTAAAGAACACTGACCAACTGCATATTTCATTACAAACAGAGCAGACTTATCATTTTGATAAAACTGGTTGTTTTTTGGGGGGGGGAATACATGACATATATTGTTTTATAATATGATTGTCCAAAATAATACAAAAATAAATACAAAATAAGTAGTAGGGTTGCAAGATGACTTGGTTTATCCGTGGCTATCGGTTTATCCATTGTTAATGGCATCAGCATATATAGTACTGCACAAACATCTTGAGCCACCCCTCATTTCTTTAAATTTTGCTTCGAAAAATATTATTTTATGCCTGTCTTATCTTAGCCATATTGAGTAGATTAAGTTAAAAAATGAGAACAAATACTTTACTGGAACATGCTGCAAAGTGCCTGAAGATACAAGGAGCCTAGATAAAGCCTCATCATCTGGAATCATCTGCATCTGTTTCTTCACTGGTTAAACTGCATCTGTTCAAACTACTTGCATCCTCCAGTGGTGCTGCAGTGGTCTCTAGAGTGAGTTTTTACACCTAGAGATTAGAGAGGAACTTTTGATAAACTGTAGTTTTCCTGGTCTGTGTTTTGGTGAATACAGTAATTATTTGTTTTGTTTCATTAGTTGGTGAATAAAGGGTTTATTACTGTGCACTGTAATCAGAGAACACTGATGAACAAAAGCATGAAGACAGTATAAATAATGAATTCTGTCAAACTGATAAGACCAAGCAGTGCAATCCTGCACTAGCAAATACTGCATAACAAATATGGTATTAAATGATAGTTTCAGGTGGGAATGAGCAACTTGTGACTCTTTAGTATGTCCAGCACTGGAACATACATTTGTAAGACTCTTTTCTTCCCTTTTTGGTGCGCTTTTAATCTGCAATAAGGTGCTGAAGCTCTGCAACAGCAAGGCAGTACTACCCTGATCTAACACTGATCAGTCAGCTGGTCCCAACCTCTGGGTCATCCTTACTGTTGACTGCAGCCATTTTCAATTGGCCATAAGGGAAGCTTCAGTCAGTCTGTAAGGTTTAATTCTCACTGTATCTCCCTTTAGACTGTGATGTCTTTTATTCCACCCAGATGACCTACACAGCTGTTTCACTCAAGTTGCATAAAGTTATTTGACTGATATAGAATTACCCTGTAGAATAGCCGATTAAAGCTTGCGCTGTTCCAGTAGAGTCCCTGCAGTTCTTAATCTCTCCATGAGGCTGAAGGTTTTAGCTCCTCATTAGAACCGGAGTCAGTGTGATCGGCCAAATGTGGAGAGATGAGGATAGATTGCAAATAGATGTCATATTTAGATGCTGGAGGGACATTAGTGCAACTGTTTCCCTTCATTAAGAAGAAAGAAATATAGGAGGGTGTGCAGAGGTCACAGCGATGTGTGAAATCAGAGATTCATGCCTTTAGCTGACTGAGTGTTTGTCAGTTGTGCATGTATTTTCAGTGATTGCTTTAGACAGTCACTGGTGACGATGTGAGCACGGTCAGTTTTTTCCGTTAATGGAAAAGATTTAACAGAGTAATTTAATAACTTTGGTAACGTCTAAGTTATGTATTCGTTATTTTGTTTTGGAACAAACTGAAATCCCGGCCAGACAAGAAAGGTGTAAAAGCACCTTTATACAGCCCCTGTGCTGTGGACACTCCTGGTTTACACAGATGAAAGATATTACTCTAATGAGGAAGGAAGCCACAGAGAGGCCAAGAATCACTTTGAAGGTGCTACGGAGACTGAAAGTGCCCCAGTCAATAATCTCAAGAGTTCTTCATACAAAAATTGAGCTTTTTGGCCAAGATATGAAATTCTGTATGTGGCACAAACTAAACACTGACCATCTCAACAAATGCAACCCCAGCAGTGAAAGTATGGGGGTGGGAGCATGATGATGTGAGGATGCCTTTCCTCTCCTTTTTCAATTGAAGGATAGATGAATGGTGCAAAATACAGGGAAATACATCAAGACAACCCAAATCAAACTACAAGAAAACTACAGCTGAACAACAAAAAAGGTTCATTTTGCAGAGTCCAGATCTCCGTTATTTGGAAATTACTGTCCACAAGCATCATTCCACCAGTCTGAATAATGCAGGGGCAAATCTGCCAAGAAGAACTGACAAAACTTCCAAGTTCTCCTTTTCTTAGATGTTATTTAAGCATTTCTCATTTGTAGCTCATTGAAACAAGGCATTTTAAAATTCTAAATGGGTATGAAAGGTGATTCAGCTGGGGAGCATGGGGAGATTATGATAAGAATTGATGAAAAAGTGCTGTTGTACAATTTTTGAATTGTGTAATTACGTATACATGATCATGCAATGTAAAATTAATAGCAAAACAGTCATTATAGTTAACAAGTTCTTCATGAGTGTTCTGATTGTACTCATTTGACCCCTGAACTGAGGTTCTGACCACAGCTAGGGTGAATGTGTGGCTTTGCTGCTCGCATTGTCCGGGTGCCATCAGTTATGTAACTAAGATATGACGATAAGCTGGTTATCATGGTGAGTTTGGCTACTTGCTGACAGAGCTTTTCCTCTGTGTTTGGCTTTGTGTGTGTGGTGGGTGAGCAGGTGTTGCTTGTGAGCAGCAGCCGGCATCCGGATCAGTGGATCGTTCCAGGAGGGGGCATGGAGCCGGAGGAGGAGCCGTGTGGAGCCGCTGTAAGGGAAGTCTATGAGGAGGTGAGCTGAGTGCACATTAAAACTCTCTCTCTTCAGTTTGGCAAAGACAGGTGTCGATAATGTTAAACACATAAACTGATCAACAGACTGTCCAAATGAATTTTTACTGCCATAATAAAGGACGCACCAGTTTTATGTTTTCTCTTTAAATTTCCGCCATGATTCATTGCTGTAAGCCGTCGGAATCACGATGGAGAAATTTATATTAGTGCAAAAGCGCTTGTCCTATTCTAAAATGGATGAGTACTGGTCATGGGCCACCTCAGGAGTTCGCCTGATCATATTCCCAGGAATAAAACTGTGTACTGACTCCATGTCGCACACTTGTTGGCAACTTGGTACTGCCAGCTTTCTTAAGTGCTTTATGTAAGACAATACTACAACACTGACCACAACCATCAAAACTACTCTGAGCTAAGTTTATTGCATGCCTTCCCAGCAAAGCTGCATTCCTGTGAACTTTTGCCCACACCTTCAGGGCTGTTTTAGACCCTTTAGGTATGAGAGTCATGTACATATTTATACCATCACAGTACCATAGGTTCACCAACTACCACTGATCAGCAACCAGGGTTTGGGCCCTTTAGTTGTGACCTTCCTATTTACGCCACCTCACTCGTGTTTATACAGTGCGCGTCATGTGCCCAGGTTATAGTGTTAATGGTTTTAAAGTTGACTATCAAGGATAGGCTGTAGGTGTTGGAAGAGCATTGGGTAAGACTGACCCAGGGGGTCAACTGTTGACAACTGTGAGACATGTCAGTGACATTTGGAGGCAGTGTCTTGTTACCATTGGCCTCCTCCATTTGAAAAAAGACCTGTCCCTAAATGAGGGTGAAGGAGTTATTTCCAATGTTTGGAAGCTCATGACTGCCTCAATCTGAGGGCATTACATTCATTATGCTCAGAGAAAGTTCCAAGACATCCCTTTGTTGAGAATCTGCCTCTGATATTTGATGCATTTTAATTGCTTCTGAAGGTCCCCTTCTCCGGTCGTTAATCTACAGAGGTCTTGTTACACATGAGTAATGACTTTTAAAGTAAGGCTAGACATTGGACATATTTGGCTATTTAAAGAAATGACAAGGTAGTCCCACTGCTGAAAGCTATAGATGCAACACTTGTTAAGACAGTTAGTGCAATTAATGTCAGATGAGATGACATGAGTCTGAACATCTCTTTTAACTGTAATACACCCAACCGTGATAACTTGTCTCTTCTCAAGGGAGGGTTTGGTGGAATGCAGCACAAAGTTATGATCAGTTTTCCACAAAAAGCACTCTTGCCACGTGATGACGCAATACTGATCTTTATTAATAAGCCGATTGAAGACAGCTTTGGCTTTGGATCGATTTTAAATTGTAAATGGCATGTTACCTTGGTTATAGTATCGAAATATGAAAGAGCATTAAATGCCTTTAGAAATAGCCTAACCTAGGCCTGCAATGATATCACCTGATGGCAGCTATTTGAGATTATCTCAGCTTTCATTTTATTGTTTTTATTTCTTTTTAACTAAATGCTATAGCATGTTTAGAGTGGCACCGAATTAAATCAACATACAAGACAATGAAATCTTTAATTGCTATTAATCACATAGCGATTGATCAATTTAGTATCTGCTTTCACAGCAACTCACTATGCTCCCTCAGGAGTGTAATCCAGGTACACTGGGTGTATTTGAATTATACAGCAAATTATATGTGTACACTGTTTGCTATTCAGTGATTCGGAGAACTTAGTATAAACAACATATATTTCCCCTTTTGCAATGTGTACTTGAAATTTCTAGGGATCTGTTTGTCTCTTAGTGCTTGAAGAGCTGTAACTTAACCTATGTCAGAAACCCAGGAGCAGCCTATAAACCTTGCTTGTAAATTACAACATTCTGCGAGGCATGCCGTGTCTCAGGGGGTCCGTTCACTACTCCTTGGAGCTTTGCCAGAGGTGGGATGTCCCAGGGTTTTTATGAACAGCAGCAAGCTTCTAAAATATCCTACCCCCCGAAGAACCACTTGCTTATTCTTGAGACTTCATTTCACTCCGACCTGCTGTATTTTCCAGGGCTTGATTTCAGGCAGATATCGTGTAAGGACAGAGTAGTAGGGTAGAATTTTGGTCGTGTGTCAGCGATGCTCTTTGTGGTCTGAGTTTCTGACAGAATGGTATTATGGTGTTCCGCTAAAGGTCTAGTGAGGCTGACTTCTTTTTCTGGCACATATTTATCGAACAGCAAAATAAGTGTCAAAAAAAGGGCCAGAGCGGAAACCCACACTGGGTTTCTGTAAAGAAACATTTGTGTGGTCACTGCACCTTACATAACCACTCATGCCATACTGGAGCATCAGCTTTGATAATGAGTTGTTCTGTGAATCTGTCAGTCAGCTAAGCCTCAGGCTGATTGGCACAGTGGGAGAGGACCTCCGTAGACAGGGTAACCAGAGACGGGTCAGGTTATTTCACAGTATTCAAGGGCTGACATGCTGTTCTTATGCAAGCATGCTGGAATCCTGTCTCTGTGTTATGGAAATATACGGCTCAGGCTTCTCAGGTCAGCTTCGACTACATGTGTCGGGATGCTGGCTCAGCTCCAGCCCATCCGTGTGCCCATCCTCTTTTTAAGCCTGTGCGATCAGACACATCTACTAGACGGCCCCATTACTTATGTCAGAGCTACATCCATAAAACACTTTTTATGATACAAGTAGCACACCCCAGGCCTAAAGGTCAGATCCTGCTCCATGGGGTCATGTGTTTCACCCACATCAGTCTTATAATTCAGGCATGGATATGAATTTGAATATGTTGTGTGATGTATTTTTTATTTATTAATATGTGTGCTATCTAAAAGGTGTATTATGTAGATATATTTATATGGCTAAAAGGGAGAGATCAACAATCACATTATGAAAACCCACTACCTTGTGTGTGATGAGAAATGCAGATTTGTTTTTCCATTTTTTGAGGATGTACCACACATTAATTTTTCCCTGTCTGTTCTGTCCCTGACCAAACAGGCTGGTGTAAGGGGCACCCTTGGCAGACTACTGGGGGTTTTTGAGGTGAGACGCCAAGCTGAATTACATAAAGTCAGATGTTACTTTAAACCCTTCACCGTTCAGTAATTCTGCTTGATAAATTTGCTGTGGTTTGCAATTTGAAATGGACTGTAGATGTGTAAGCGCAGCATGTTTCTGCAGTAACTGTCAGAAAACATAGTTTTGCCTTTCTTGCAGCAGAACCAAGACAGCAAACATCGAACATATGTGTATGTGCTCACCGTCACAGAAACACTGGAGGACTGGGAGGACTCTGTTAACATTGGTATGTTCCTTCAAGACTTTTTCATGTTGCATTTTTCATTCTTGAGGCTATAACATTTGTGATCATACAAAGTCATACAAAGTATAATTAATTTTAATATGATAATCTTCCAACCTCTCAATTCTTTAGAGATGATCCATCTGTTGTTATTGTAACTTTAAGACTGACATTTAAAGGAACATTACATTTAGAAATCACTTTGAAATGTACAGAACAAGTTGGTGGACCCTGGTAAATTCTTCCTGAATAGATTTGTAAAACAGCCCCTCAGATGCCTGTAGCTTTTTTTCCTCTTTCACTCCAAAAACTCTAGTACAAACCAAACTTTATGCAGTAACAGCACTCCATAACACTTCAGTGTGACTAGTGTGTCCACCTTCAATTGAGTGAATGAGTGGTTTATGTTAATATCTCTGTGGTTGTGACATCACAACTTTGATAAATTGAAAGTTTTAGTTTCCATATGTAGACCGTAAGGACTGGAGACATGTTTTGAAACTTTAGCAGTGACATCAAAATTTAAAAAATGCAGTTTTTAAATGCAGAAGTCTTGGTTCTCTGTGACATGTGGTGTGTAAATGTGTATTTTTAAAGTATACAATTTTCATGTTATCTCACTTAACCTGAGCTGTGTACTCCAAAAGTTTTGTAGCAGAACACAATTGTATGGTAGCGTGTGCCTGACTTCAGATTCCTCCTCTGCCATTTACCAATAACTGCTATCCTGGTAGCCTTTAGGAAATGGGCTCCTGATCCTTTCATTTCCCATCTGGACTCTTTCCGTGTGCCTATGAGAAAATCCAGTGAAAGATCACATTCCAATAGATATCTAAAGGAATGAACAAGATCAGATGAGAAGCATTTTGCCTTGCTTGGTGAAAGCTGTGGTTCATCATATCTCTGCCAAGTACAAGAACTGAATCTGTACTATTGTTGTCTGTTTAAAAAACCCCATGTATATTAAATTGTAGCATAACATCAGTTTGAAACGTTTGAAGCGTAGGCCTCATACTGAGGGTAAACTCCAGCCGCCTGCAGTGAACCAGGGTGAACTGAGGGCTTAAGTCCTCCCAGCGCTTGTCCTGCAAATATCCAGCTTTGCTGGTTTAGAGGGCTGGAACACAGTCTCTGAACCAGCAGAAAATACTTTCTCGTCTGGGCACAAATGGACATTGAATGCTGAGAAAAGCAAGCACAGATTTGCATCTGTTTAAGGCCTTTATACAACCATGTGGTTTTGCCCTAGAAATCTACATTTTTACTATTGGGGTAGCATCATAAAAATAACTGTTTGCCCACAGACTGTGTAATTCAAAACGTAAACTATTTGTAGATGGTGTGGAAAGAGAAAACCTGGTAATCCTTTGCTTGCTGCTGCCGTATAAATAGCCCAGAGTTTGTTTGCCGGGAGGCGTGCCACAGTTGTTTTCCAGTCAGCGTCATTGCACTCCACTTTCCTCAGTCCCTCTCCCTGGCCTCTCTTGCTCTCTCTGCCTGGACTCAGGGCTGCCAAATAGGGCACAGTAACCTCAGTACTCTCAGAGAGGCAGGCTTCACACAGAGGAAAGGAGAGTGTATATCTGTGTGTGAGACATTCATAGATTAAAAAATACACAATGCAGTCTGTAAGTATTTGGACAGTGGATATTTCTTGTTGGATATGTATTGCTGAAGTTTAACAGTGGCCATGAGCCAAAAATGCATGATGTCACATTTATTGCAAGAGTGTGTACACTCACATTACAGGCCAGAAGTTTGGTATAAAAAAAGATACGATTCTTTTTAAAAAATGTATTACAAGAAAACATGCATAATGCATCAGACAAGTGTAACTGACTGGTGTTCAATATTTTGTAACACATTATTTAGCCACAAACTTTCGGTTTTGAAGAGACATCAGTTCTGTCTTTAATGCACTGACATTCACTTTGCGTTGGATCATGAAAAAAAGAAAAGCATCACTAATTTCTTCACTATCACACAATTCCTTCTGCTTCACATTATCATTGGACAAAATTTGATTCTTCAAGAGTATAATGATCCATAGTATTCTTCAAAATGGTGTCAAAATGATATCCAGTCCAAAGAATATCTAGTTTTCCTTAGATCTTTCTCCCATTGAGCTGGCATGGGATGAGCTGGTGCAAAAAGTTCTAAATTCTCCATTTACCAAATGAGAGTTGAACTGTTTGCCTGCTTGAAAAGGTGCTGGGAGGGCTTGGACACAAATTACTTTCAAACACTTCTGGAAAAGATGTGACTAATCTGTGCCTCAGTGATAAAGAAAATGGGGGTTTATTTTGATGAAACTTGTACATAAGCTTTCTCATCCATTAAATTGCACTTACAGTGTATATTGTTACATTACACAAACAGTCAGTTAATTTTTTTTTCTTATTTCCAATGTTATTGTTTATTATTGTTTTTAAAAAAGCAGCAAAGGCTTTTTTTTTAATCTGAGGGTGGGGTCCAAACGTCTGACCTGGGACTAAATCATTCAGAAGGGTTTGATGTTAAATGTGCATTTCTAGGGTCATTTTGAGATAAAAGTCACAGAAAGTTTTTTGTTACATATAAAGCTTATAAGAGACATGGAGGTTCACTGGTCATAACATGGCTATGTTTACATTGTAGACATCATGATCCCTGGCTCTTGGCTTGGAAAGTTTCTCAGCAATGCACCATATTGCTTGATACCACACTGAATGACTTTATCTTATTGAAAACATTGGTTTGTTTAGTGTTACTAAATACACTGTAGTTACGTGATTACAGCACTCAATTGAATAACTCATACGTATAAAAATTACAGCTCACTGTGATAATTCCATCTGAATCACTAGTATATACTGAGGTCTAAAATATTTTATGTTGTACAATATGTTCCTCAGGCCGCAAGAGGAAATGGTTTAAGATTGACGAGGCTATCCGGGTCTTGCAGTGCCACAAGCCGGTCCATGCCGAGTACCTCCGCAGACTCACCCCTCGCTGTGGCCCCAACAACGGCAACGGTCAGGAGCCCCTGGCCCTGGACGACAACGCTGCCCTTCACCAAAGCACCTCACAGGACTGCAGTCTGCCCCACTTACACAGATAGAACTGCCAACAGAGGGCAGCTGTGTGCCATGTGCCACACTTAAAGGAAATTCTCCATGGACTCGGAAAGACCATGTTTATCTTGCATGTACCATTTCCATGTTTACTATTTGAGATGTTTTTTTAAACTAAAACCAAACTCTGGAGGACAACCTGCCTTTGACTCTGGGGTCAAACCTGTTAGTGTGTATAGATTATTTTTGTTTGTTTTCTTTGCAAATGGTTGTGCTGGAATGGAACAGAAAGTGAAAACTGGTGGACAATTTGCAGTGTAATCTATGGATGTGTGCCTTTGATGGAATTACAAACAGATGCAGGAGAACTGACACATGATGCCTGGATTTGTAGTGTTATTTATTCGGGTTTAAGTGGTGGTTTGAAGAATGTCGAAAATGAATCAAAAAGCTTCTTTAGATAGTAACAGGTTTATAAAGCTGTGCAAGAAAATACTTGATGTAAAAATTCACAACCAAATGACAAAAAAGGATTGTTTTTTTAAATGCTGTTTTCTTACAAATACAAAATTTGAAATGGAAGAACTTGGGTGCCCTTGAAGGAGTACTCGAGGGCATCCTCAAGTTCACTGGGATGTGCTTTTATTCCTTTAGATGACTTTAGCATCATTTCTTGCATTTCTTGCCTATAATGTAGGTATAACATGCTGTGAACCTTTAAGTTGTTTTCACAGGTTTGTCTTAAATGCAAACTCTGCTTGTTAAACAATGTAGGCTCATGTACTCCTTGTTCTCTCGACACTGACAGAAACTACACAAAGCCTCTTTCCCTTCAACCCAACAGTAGTCTTGTTCTACGGTTTATGTCTGTTCTCTCAAAAGCCTTGGACATGCTGCATGGAGGGTTAATCCAATAGCCAAACTTTGGGCCTAGTCAAGCATGTGAAATAGATAAATGAACTGTAACAGCAATTTTTTTTTACATCTGAGCACCTTTGTCTGATCGGTACACCAAATTTTAATGTTCCATTGCTAGATTTCTCCTTAGTCACATAATTTGTGGAAAAAAGAGTGTTCTTCTGATACTGAGGAAAAGCAAAGGCCTGTAAAGGTGCAGTATAACAGACGCAAATACAAATGTGTGTAACATTTTGTGGTTTCATTGTTCTGAATATATGAAACGTTCTCCAGTATGAATCGACATCCACATAATGGATTCAAGAATGTGTTCATTTGGGAAACCATCACTCAAGAAGTGACCTGGAAAACACCCACCACTATGTTAAAAAACACTGGTCCAAACTACTGTACTCGAAAGAAAGTGTTAGGCAGCTTATGTTGGAAGAAACTGGATTTAAATTGCACCACCAAAAGTACACAATATCGCCGAAGTATTTGACACCTGACCATTACACCATCAGGGACTTTAATGGAATTGCATTCAAATACTTTGTCCTTATAGTGTGTCATATTGGAAGTCTAGGGGGTCGATTCTGATCCTTTGTGTTTGCTGTTCTGCAGAAGAATCCGTGTTCACACTAAATCGTTGGAATTGATTTTTGTCAACGACTGTACTTTGGCTTTTGCCACAAAAAGCCCACCTCCTCCCTCCTGGCCAGTAGGTGGTGGACATCTGTTGTGTGGTATTAGAACTAAATACAGTCACATGGGATGAGTGACTGTAAATGAATTTGGTGTAAGGGAAAGAAAACGTGTGACGATTATAGAAAGTAACCGAGGCGGTCGTGAGGCACTGTAGCCTTTCTTAGGTCGTGATGGTTTAAAATAATAATTTAGATTAAACCACTGTCACCTGTTCTGCTTTAGAGAGGTGTGTGAGAGTCCCTCCCCGGTGCTAGAGACCCTCCTCTGGCTGGCTGGACGCTCCTCTCCGGGCAGGTGGAAACACCAGAAAATAACACTATACACCAACGAGGGAGAGAAAACAAACCTTGACCGTTGCGTGCTTTATCCAAGGAGACACTAACGACGAAAATGTTCAGGCGAATATTACAAATGGTAAGAGAAAAATAGAGAAAGCCTGTGTTGTTTCTACAGTTTGGGAAGCTAGCTGGCTAGGATATGGATGCTAACGTAAACTCCTGTAAATGAAGGCCTGTCCGGGAAAGCAAAGGACGAAAGAAATGGCATAAAGCTTGTCTGTTGGTCATAATCTTACGACAGTCGTATACCATACGTCTTAGGTGTCGGCCTGACAAAATACACTCGGCTGTGTGACAGTCTGACTGTTTATATCACTGCTGCTAGCTTAGCCTAATAACGGACTAGCCTCTTGGGTAAACGAGCTAGCTAATGCTAACCTGTGTCTCTGAGCTCTCAAAATGTTTAAACAGTACAAGTTTTGTAAATAAAAAAGTCAGTGTTACATTTACGTGAGAAAGGTTGATACTGTTAATAGCTGTCTGTGTTTTGTCCGTTCATTTAACAGTACTGTAGGCTTCTGTCACAGCACTATCACTGTTTCTGTCTGAGTGAATGGCAGTGTTGTAAGATGGACTATCTCCAATTTAGAAGTAATGTATTAAGCGTTATCCAAAGCAAACTGCTCTCGATTTAGTTAGAAATTAGTCTTAAAACAGTGTTTACCAGGAAATATTAAAGCATGTGGGTTGGGTTACTGGTGCATTATTGCTGCCTTTGTCAATGTCTGCAGCTACCAACATATATGCACACAATGTTATATATACACACAATATTCTATACGTTTTATATTATACTGTTGTGATATATAGCTTTTATTATATTGTTTATGCTGCTCTTACTTTTGAACGGTCCCCACCGTATCATAAGGCAAATTTCCTAATAAAGGGTTATCTTATCTTATCTGAACACCCGAATGCCATCTTTTGAATGGCCCTTTATGAGAGCAGCTGCTCTGTGTTGGTGATGCTGAATTAGGCCTGAATTACTCTCCCTTGTTTAATCCCTTGTTTTTAGCCCTTTGTGGAGACCTGATAACCCAGAGTTATATAAAACTGATGACACATTGGGGACATTTCACATTTTATCAGGAGGTGAAGACGTTCCAGGGTGCAGACACTTGTTTGAAATCTCATGGGTGACACTGGTAATGGTAAAGGTGGACCTGCAGCTGGACTGGTACTGGTGTCACTGTTGCTCTGTGCTGTTATTCTGCTCTGAGAAAGCAGATTCCTCACCCTAGTGATATACAAATATACAGCGCAGCAGTGTGCAAAATATTGTCAGTCATTTAGACACAAGACACAAACGTGTTAACTCTGCCATGTTGAATAACTGGTTAATAGAAGGTTAATAAGGCACAGTTATACACAGTAATTATATTAGTTATAATAATGTAGTAGTTGCAGTAATATGAAAGTCACTTGGCTTAAAGAGGCAAATGACTCATTTACCCCGGAAGAACAACTAGCCTGCAGTCGCATTGTTATTCCAATACAGCTTCCTGTTATTTCATTGGCTTTGATTTAGTCTACTTGGAAAATGTGAGTGACATGCTGTGTGTCATGTAGTATCAGTGCTGGCTGCTATTTTCTGGTTGCTAGGATCAAAGTTTGGTAAGGGAACTGTTTAGTGCTTCTCTAAATCAGTGTTGTGTTTCATTCAGATGTACTCAGATGTACAACAGCCTCGCCAAATGCAACCCAGAGGCCACTGCCATACATCTCTGGCGCGCCATTCCTTTCCGTTATTTTCATGATGAGAAACGACATCAGAATTTTTTACTTCTTAATTTGTTTCTGCTCATTCACGTCAGTTATCTTTAAATAGCTTATGAATGGACTGTGATTTTACAGTAATTTATTTCTAAAAGTTATAGCAGAAGGTTGGATTCAGCCCAGCTTATGCTAGAGATTCCTGGTGGGTGGAATGTAACAACCAGGCCAGCCCAAATGCTCATCAGTGATCCACTGCGGTCAGCCATGCCAAATCAACAAAGTGCTGAATGTGATAGAGACATCTAAACCCTCCCTGTCCCCTCTGTCTCCCTCTTTGTTTATCCTCCCCTGTTCTTCTTCTTTCTACTGACTCTTCCTTTCTGTCCGTGTCTCACGCAGACTCCTGGAAAAGGAGGCTCCCAGGCCTCTGAGTCTGAGCAGCCTTCAGCTGACATGAACAATGAGACTTCAGAGGTAACACAAATGAAGCATAAATGATATTAAACATACACTTTCATTAAAATGCATCTTATCCATTTCTATTTAAGGGCCGCAAGCAGGGTTAACGGCCTTCCATGTGATCGACTGTCTCTGTTTGTGTGTGCAGGGCTTCATTTGTCCACAGTGTATGAAGTCTCATAACTCTGCTGAGGAACTTTTCAAGCATTATGAAGTTTACCATGAACCCCAGGAGCAGCCCTCTCACCTCGGCACTGCCAGGTCAAAACCGAGCCCAGCTCTTCCTCGATTCCTCCAGCCTAATTTTCCTCTCATTTTTCTTTATATGGATTATGATACATCTTATTGTTTAATTGCTAATTTTAGGTCTCCTCACTTAGTGTGAAAAATAAATCTCTACTCTTTTATCTCTCATGTCCTCTCAGCTCTACATAAACCCTAATGCCTATGCACACTCATGCATACATGCACACAAAAATGCATGTGAGTTCTCATAAGACAATGGCTACGATTCATGAATGCACTGGGGCAGATTTGTGGTTGTCCACTGTATGAGTTGTCTCTCTTAGTAATTCATAAACGTTATTTTTAGCATTAAGCAAGCCAAGCTTTGGATTGTTATACATTAAAGGGCCATTTCAACCCAAAACTATTTTTTCTTAAAAAAAAAATTATTTGATGTGTTGTTGTTAATATAAAAAAAAATTTTCTGCATAGTTTTGAGTGCAGGCATTAGTTACTATGGAAACAACACAGCAAAACATTCTGTTGTGAGTTCTCCAGGGTTGTGGTGTCATTTGTTTATGGCTGTCTATTCAAGTTGAAGTAATGCGTGTTTTACTTCAGACACTCTGTAAAAGAGTTGTTACAGCAGGAGATATGGGGAGAAAAATGATTAAACACTGGGCTGTTCCTGGGTGCCAGGCTGCATATATAACATTGCAGCAATCTAATAGGTTCATTTGAAAGGAGTGGCTGGAATGGTTTTTCTCTTGACACTCCCATTTAGATTCCTGTCTGAAACTCGCACTGAATTTTGACAGAGGCATAATAGCAGGCAGCCAGTCAGGACAGTGCCCATTTACAGTCATAAGAACAAAGATACAAAAACCTGTTTTATTCTAAAAGATTTTCAGAGGATAGCAAATGGACATTAAAAATGTGTTTATGGTACATAAAATGACACTTTATAAGGGGACCTGAATATTGAAAATGGCCCAGCTAAATTTTTGCAAGCACTTCACCAAGCAAGTTAGCTGGTATTCATTAGACAATTCACCACCATCATCTGAGTAGGTAAATTGGCATTCAGAACAGGTGGATATTTGTCCTTCTGTGTCAGTCGTTGGAACTATAAAGAGATGATAATTCCTGTTTTCTGTCATGTTAGATTTTGATTTTGTTCCACCATAAAGGACAGGTTTTGTTTAGTTTTAAAATACTGTGAAAGAACCCGTCTGAGAGGATTGGACAGATCATCTTTGTGCCATTCGAAAGACTCCGATATTGTAACTTAAAGCTGATGGAAGCAATAATATATTAACATGATGCACTTTTCAGGTACCTCTTCATTGTGCTGTATTCAATATTATACTGAATCAAGACACCACTATGTTGTATCAGTGTCATATATTTTCTGGTTTAAGATTTGTAATAAATAATTAATTAATCAGTACTTGATGACTGAACACTTTCAAAATATTGACCATCCAAAATGTTATTTTAATTATTGCGACCTAAATGGCAAAAACAAGAGTTTGCTCTTTACTGAGTTATGAAGTTTCTTTTTTTAGGGATGACCTAGCTTTTTTGCGGCAGGAAGTGCAGGATTTACAGGCATCGCTGAAGGTACGCAGTGTCGTCTGCCTTTGTTCTTTTTCAACTTCAATAAGCCTAAAATCATAGCATTTCTATTGCTTATTTGTTTCTCTGTGGTTTTATTAATCACATGCCTTTGTCTGGGACCTCCCAACTCTCTTTTTTTTGTAAATGTTACAGGAAGAACGATGGTTTTCAGGGGAACTGAAAAAAGAACTAGACAAAGTACAAGGACATCTGAAGCAAGTAATTTCTTTCAAATACTAATCAGATGATGTTTGTCATTCTCACCTGAAGCTGCCATGCTTTAAAGCTGAAACAACCTTGAAGGTTACCTACCGATTGAATGCAGTAGCGTCTCAGGGTAATACTGTATTTCATGATGGGTTTGTTCTTTTCCATACTAGGGGCAGCAGAATGATGGCCAGGCCAGCATGGAGGAGTCGGGTAAGCCCTCTCTAATTTTGGTTCCTAACTGACTGCTTCTTACTTACTGACCTGACTATATGTGAGGCCTTTTTCAGTATCTTCACCTCATAGACATAGGTGAATATCTTCACCTCGTAGACATAGAAAAGCCAATTAAACAAACAAGTCAGAAATATTACACTTGGTCATTTTTAATTGAAAATGACCAAGTGTAATATTTTGGACTTGTGTATAAAAATAATCCAGTATTACATATCTGTAAGGTTTAGAAGTATGAGAACTTCGAAGATTTGAAGGTCATATTAAAGTTTTCAGTATTAAAGAACAGGGCTCAAGCAAAGTCTGATCTTCACAACATGTTTGGGGAAGTGTATCATGGCACAAAGGACCTCAGAAAAAGAGCTGTTGATTCTTATTAGGTTAGAAAAGGTTACTGCTCTAAAGAGTTTGGACTCTGCCGGTCCACAATTAGACAGATTGTGTACAAATGGAGGAAAGTCCACTGTTAGCCTCCCCAGGTGTGGTCAACCAACAAAAAAACAAAAATTGTGGGTAATAGCCCACAATTCACAGAGGGCAAATTCTAAGCAACTAGGGTTCTCGCACATTGGTTAATGTTAATGTTCGGGAGTCCATCATCAGGAAAACAACAAACGACAAAGGTGCCCATAGCCGTAGCTTTTTTGCCACAATAAGCCTTTTTGGGTTTAAATGAAAAGTGTTAAATTTAGAGAAAGGAAAACACTGCATTTCAGCATAAAAACCCTATAAATCTGCGAAATGTGGTGGTAGTATAATTTGTTTTGCTGCATGTGGGCCAGGACGACTTGCCATGGAACAATAAATTCTGAATTATACCAAGATGTCATCAGGACATCTACCCATGAACTGAATCTTAAGAAAACGTGGATCATGCTGCTAGACAACAACCCTAAGAACACAAGTCGTTTTACCATAGAATAGTTAAAGAAGGATAAAGGTTCTTGGAATGGCCAGGTCAAAGTCCTGATCTTAACCTGATAGAAATGTTGAAGAAGGTAAGACATGAAGTGAACAGTTTATTCCAGGAAACCCGCGTGTTGAGGAATGGGTTAAAATTCCTCAAAGCCAATATGCAGGACTGATCAGCAGTTATAGGAAATGCTTATTTGAAGTTATTGCACAAGGGGGATCGCACCAGCAAAGCTTTGCCACTTACATATACGTAATACTATATTATTTATCTTGTCCTTTATATACATTAAAGGATAAGTATAATATTTCTGCATCATTTGTTTTAATTGTATTATCTTTGTCTACTTTTAAGACTTGTTGCTGTCAAAAGCTGTTTGTGTTTTGTCCGTTCATTTAACAGTACTGTATCAAGAAAATCTTATATTTTGTGTTGTGTTTATACAGGAATGTAGAAAGGTCTGTTCAAAAACACACAAGCAAGAATATATGTCAGCATGTAGAGATTTCTGCATGTTCTAAATGAAAGCTTTGATTTGATCATTCCTGTGCCTAACTTCTTATGTGTGTTCTCAGAACTGGAGATGAAGCTGCACGAGGCTGAGACAGAGAAGTTCAACATCAAACAGATGAAAGACCTGTTTGAACAGAAGGCTGCCCAGCTGGCCACTGAGATAGTTGGTAAGGGGAATGTCGGATCTAAAGTCAGATCAGATTTTTCAAAGTGGATTTGGGCCATTTAATTTTCCGAATGTACTGATCTCCATACTTGATGACTGTGTTACGATCATGTGTGTTCAATCCCAGACATCAAGTCACGGTATGATGAGGAAAAGAGCCTGAGAGAGGTGGCAGAGCAAAGGGTGTCCGGTCTGCAGCAGGACCTTCAGAGAGAGAGGCAGGAGAAAGACAAACTCGCCACAGAGCTGGTAATAAATCTGTCATGCACTCACGCAACTCTGCTTAGTTATTACTCATAAGGTCTGTCTCACATTTAGTAGTTCTGTGATGTACCAGCCACTTTTAGTGCAAGCAATGTGTTTACGGTGGGAAATGACTGTACAGATAATATAAAGGGTGGTGGTGGCCTAGTGGGTAAAACACTTGCCTGTGAACCCAATGACCCCAAAGTTGCAGGTTCAAGTCCCCGCTTTCTACTTTGTGACCTTGAGCAAGACACTTAACTCTCAGTTGCTCCAGGGGGACTGTCCCTGTAAATAATGATTGTAAGTATCTCTGGATAAGAGTGTCAGCGAAATGCCCCATTTATATATACTGTTAATACTGAACACTGAAAATGAAGCACTCTGTGCCTGCAGACTGACTGATACAGCACTGACACAAATTAGGACCAAAAAGTTTATTTGGAGTTTGTTTGGAGACTGTAAGGTGCGATTCAGTGACGTGACATGGTGTGGTAATTCATTGTTTCTGTTTGGTGCAAAATGGTGCAAAAAACAGTAACACAAGTGCTAGATCAGGGGTGTCAAACTCATTTTGGTTGAGGGGCCACATACAGCCTAATCAGATGTCAAGTGGGCCGGAGCAGAACAATCATAAAATACAGTGCCTGACAAAACTCTTGTCACTTAACTTGCCATTTTGCTCTTAATTTAATATTTGTTTTGCACTCACAGTTGTAGGTTAGTCCATACTTATTTTTTGTATTATTTGTAATGTGATGTATAGTTCCTACAGTGTAATAAACAATTTTGTCATCACCTTTTGTTGTTTACAATGCGTGGTGCTACCCACTACCCGAGAAAATCCATGACTGTCTGTGACCATGTGCGAGGAAACGGTGCATGTTCAGTGTGAATCCTTCACTGATGTACTGTGGGGTTTACGTTCAGTGAACGGATCACACTCACTGAGCCCAATTTGCAGAGTAGACCAGTTAAATAGCATACCATAGGACAGGACACTTAAAATCCCTGCCTCCCGCCCGGCGCTGCTGACAGCTCAACTGAACTGAGAAACGGACGAATCACTTGAGGAAATGATTCAGTTCAGTATGTTCCCTTAAAAGAATTGTTCGCGAACAATACAACACTACAGTGCGCCCCTTTCCTCTAATACCTTTGTGAATGATTTAGGAATTGCATTTTATTACGAATTTCGAGTTTGTGTCTTTTATGATTTTTTTTACTTTCAAAATTCATCCATTGGGCCGGATTTAACCCGCTATCGGGCCAGTTTTGGCCCACGGGCCGTACGTTTGACACCCCTGTGCTAGATAGTGAAGATAGTGATTTGGGGAATTGTACTCATACACAGCTGTGAAAAGACTTCACTTCTGGAGAACACCGTCCTTTACTGATATACTGGATCTTATGCCCTGCTGCAGCTTCAGAGGCCCGGAGTGGAGGATGTGGAAGTGTTGAAGAGGGAATTGGTGCAAGTGCAGACGTTAATGGACAGCATGACACGTGAGAGAGAGGAGGAATCGGAGCGGCTCAAGAACCAGTATGAACAACTGCAGGCTAACTTCACTACCTCAGAGGTAAGGCCCAAACCCGAAGATTTCCATAAACAAACACATGTTGGATGAGTACATAAGGTATTGTTAGAATATAAGCAGTGGCCTTCTGAGATGAGTTTGTGAATGCGACGTTACACACAGTTCAATTATATTCAGCCTCAAAACAACCCATAACATGTGGCAATCAATCAAGACTGAAGACTGATTGTATTCCTTAGTAACTTGGAAATCTGCAGTGGAAATATTGTTTGATGTAACTATTCTGCAAAAAAAAGTAGAATTTTACTAACTTTATTTAGGTTTATGATTATTCAACCTTCTTATTGTGTTGATGTATTTCATGCTATTTATTTGTTGATGTTTAGTCTTTCATAAATAGTTTTATGAGTAACTTTCTGCTTTCTGTTAGTGAGGATTTTGTAGGTCAATGCCAGCCATATTCAATGTCCTCTGAGCCTGATTACTGTGGTTAACCATTAACTGGCTACTTGCAGCTGTTCCATCATAGTACTTCCTGTAAACAAGCTTTTAATCACCTCCTGCAAAACCTTTGCACCACCTGACCCCAGTTGTGATTATGTAAAAGCTTTCAAAGTCAAGCTATGGATCCCTCATCTGCACACAGACATGCTTTTCATTCCTGTTTTTACCCTGGTTGCAGGTGACTCTTTTAGCCTCTTTTAGCCTGTCCTCTACTGGCTGAAAGTGGAATTGATTGGTGTTGAACACAGACAAAATTATTTGTAAAGTGACTTTAGCAGTGTTTTTGTCACGTACTGTCCTGTATGTGAATGATTTTTTTTGAGAGGCCAGATGAGTTCTACATGGATATGATGTGTTTGAGAAAGCTTTTAACTGCTTGCCCATTTTGTGTTTCACACTCACCTGTGTGCTGTGTTTGTGTGTCCCTCTCCTTCCTTCTCTCTGTCTCTACTGATTCCCACACTACCTGCTTTGCTCTGTCTTGAAGATTCGTAAACTAGAGGTAACTCTATCAACTTTCACCTCAGTTTTTGTTACCCATACTGCCCCACTTTTAGTAAGGATATGAGCAATAATTACCCCATGTAGCTCAAAATAACAAACATCATCTTCAGTCACTCTGGTCCTGCATGTCCGGCAGCTTTTCATGGGAGTCTGCATGCTTGTTGACCTTGAGCAATTCTTCTTCAACCATGAAAGTTCAGATGTTTTGGCTGTTTTTCTGCAGACAACAATTACCCAGCTGAAGGCCGAATTGGAGAAAGGTCCCCAAGAAGCTGCTGTGTACACACAACAGATACACCAACTACAGAGCAACCTGAACAACCTCCAGCAACAAAGCCAGGTATTTTACACACACACACACACACACACACACACACACACACACACACACACACACACAATTATATTGGTACTTGAGTGATCCATGGATTATTCTAACACTTGGATAATCAGTTTATGTTGTTTGAGCTTTTAGACCCCAATGCAGTTCTTGCTGATGTAGCTCGTTTAGTGTATAAATAGTGTAGGCTATGAAGTGTCCCTGGAAATAACAAAATATTATTTGTATTACTTTTAAATTGGCAGTGCAGCTTTTGACATAGGGTGTCCAACAAGCTCATGTGGATGTGAAGGTCAGGTGTCCACATATTTTTCTTCTTATACTATATTCTGCCAGACTCATCAGCCTCCAAGTCAAAGGCGCCCTGAGTGCTAATAACATACTGTGGGGAATGTTCAGACTTCAGAGTATGCCTTCAAAGTGACCTGCAGATACCCTATTTATCATTTGGATTTTTAACTAATCATTAAGCAGTTTCATTGAGAACATACGTTTCAGTTTGTTTTCGAAATTAATGAGGATCTAGTAATCATGGACAAAGTAGTACTACTACTACTACTACTACTACTACTACGACTAACTTTTCAATGAACAGAAATGTCATAGTAAATGAACCTTTAGCACATGCACATTCATCCAAATTTATCTGCTTTCTTCAGTGAGCTATGAATGAGTAATAGCTAAAGGAATTGTGAGAGGCTAGAAAGGGTGACAATGGAATACAGTAACTATGTAGTACTATATTTTAATGACCTACTTTATGACCCCACAAACTCCACATGTACTATAACCAGCTGCGATGAGAGCTTGCAGCTTATAAACACTCTGTAATTTGAGCCAATGTCCAATTTTAAGTCTGCTGTGCTGCTGTTTGTGTGTAACACACACTCCCTTTCAAGAAACAGTGTGACATGGTTTTACTGGAAACCCCTTTTTGCTGCTGGTGGGGGTTGACCAGTGCAGGATAACCCATAACCTTGTCAGCACACCACATTTTCTGTCGACTGACAGTATGTGCTGAGAGAATTGCTTCAGAACCTCTATAATTAAACCAGCAGGGGGTGATGTGTGCCATGCCAGTTCAGTCTTTCAGGGTGATAAACCGGCTCAGGTAATGATCCTGAATGACCAAAGCCTTTGTTCATGTTGTCAGGAAGGATTAGAATGTTTCATTTTAGAGACAGTGGGCCTCTGGAAAAATGCAGGCTCCTTTTGTAAGGTGGTAACATCACCGTCTAAACAGCCCAGACTGATGTGGATCACCTTTCAGAAGTTACTCAACAAAGTGTGTTGAGCAATACTTTTACTATTTATATGCTCTTTAATGCACAGTTATGTGCTGAATGTAACATTTTGGCAATATATTTCCCCAATATATGTACAAAAAAGTATTGTGCAACACAATGTGCAGAGAAATGTGTGCCATATTGTGTCAGTATGGCAAATGTTTGCCAATAGGTGCTGCATTTCAAGGTATATATGCATTGCAGAAGTTAAACTAGGCATGCACTGTGTGTAATTTTAGCTTGGTGTGGTTGTTGCAGACTATACCTCAGGCTTTTGGCCAAAGTTAAGCTTCATCAGCCATCGTTTTATGTGCAGATAGCGAGGACAAGCAATGACCAGTTAATTGCCCAAACGAGCTAAGATTGGGTTGTCAAACCATTGCTTGGATTATTGACATGCCTGAAATTGTATGTGCAAGACAATTTCTCTAAGCTGCTTGCAAACCACAGCCTTGCATAAACACAACCACTACTCCTACACAGGTTTCCTTTGTATGTTTTATATGCTGACTTTGTTATGTTTGACTGAATGGAATTGTGTTGTGTCTCTTTGCAAAATAGACCTCAGTGTCTGTATTGTCCCATCCTGTGGACATCACATTTCTGTTTTTGTTTGAAGCACACTTTCTCAACTATTTTCCTGGGTACTGGGATGCACAGCATAATGCTTTGAATGAAAAAACATGAGCACTCATTTTGAATATGTTTGTCCAGTGTGAACATATAAATCATAGGCATTAGCTGAAAACAGTGAGCAAATGTACAGTGTGAGCTGTGACCAGTGAACAAGAATCCTGAAATCACAGTGTATGCCTACCACTTAAAAGGCTGTTTTTATCTCCTTCAATATTTTCATATTAAATAGGTAGTGTTTAGCAGATAAAGTGATTCTCTTCACTCCTCCTGCTTGCTCACTCTGTCTTTACAACCACTGTATACTAGTTCATTGCAGTGAGAACAGGACTTGTGTTAGTTGAGTAAGCATTCATTAACAGCGTTAATTTCATATCCATGATGTGATTGAAGTAATTGATGTAGACATTGTTCTCTAATCCATTGCGTGCCTTTCAGGAAGCTTGCTTGAAATAACTTCAGAAGAACCTTTAGATGTGTTCTCTGAAACCTACACCACAATCTAAATGGGTCTGATGAGTCACCTGTACCATTACTATAGGGTAATAGAAATAGTGTCACTGAGGGTGGAACATATACAATGAGGGTAATGGAGAACATACATGAAAATAATAGGCGTGTATAATGAATAAATGCAACAGGTGAAGAAAAGACAGGAAATATTAATGCCAAAGAGGACAAAGAATAGATGAAAGGAAAGAGAGCTTGTTGTAAATACAAGCTCAGCTGTCGCCTGCGTAAGCAGCACATGGAGAAGGCTTAGAGGACCAGCCTGTCACCACACCCTGTTAGCATAGCCATGTCTTTATCAGCTCTGACTTTATAGCAGCCTCTGAACAAGGTTAGTATGTTCTGCCCCTGGCATTTCTTGTTTCCAGTTCAGGCATCATAAAACTGGCCTGTGCTTAAATGTCACTCTGTTACAGTTTAGAATCCCAGGATTCTCTGAGACTGTGGACTGTGATTCTTGGACTTACTTTTGTTTCTTTTACATGATCAGATTTGTGGATTTAAGCATGGTAATTTGCTAATGTTTTTTTCTGTTGAAGATAGACCCTTTCTTGTATTCTAGTTTTTGCCCCTGAGGTCCACCTGTGCCATTTTGTTTGTGTAATTTACCAAAACTATTAATTCATAATTTAATTCTACACAGTTAAACTTTACTGTCCCTTATTTAAAATTAAAAAGGTTGTTTTTGTTGCTGTGCCCTTTATAGAGAGATTTT
>JBBPCY010000019.1:13704109-13715408 GCA_037974405.1 Brachyalestes nurse
GGCCAAGGATAGGTGTGCCAAGCTTGTGGCATCATATTCAAAAAGACTTGAGGCTGTAATTGCTGCCAAAGGAGCATTGACAAAGTATTAAGCAAAGGCTGTGAATACTTATGTACATGTGATTTCTCAGTTTTTTCTATTATTAATAAATTTGCAAAAACCTCAAGTAAACTTTTTTTCACATTGTCATTATGAGGTGATGTGTAGAATTCTGAGGAAAAAAATTAATTTAATCAATTATGGAATAAGGCTGTCACATAACAAAATGTGGAAAAAGTAATGCGCTGTGAATACTTTCCGGATGCACTGTATTTAATATAAAGAAATGTAGTTACGTTTAGTGAAAACTGTGCAAGAAAGGGATAAACATTCATTAACCTTTTGTTAATGTTCTGTTGTTTGCCATCCTTCAGCGGCCCAAAAAGTGTGTCACCTGCTGGGCATGAACGTAACAGATTTCACCCGGGCGATCCTGTCTCCGCGGATCAAGGTGGGTCGGGACTATGTGCAGAAGGCTCAGACTCAGGAACAGGCTGAATTTGCTGTGGAGGCTCTGGCCAAAGCCATGTACGAGAGACTGTTCCGATGGCTTGTCATACGCATCAACAAAGCGCTCGACAAGACCAAACGGCAGGGAGCATCCTTCATTGGTATCCTCGACATCGCTGGCTTTGAGATCTTTGAGGTACGTCTAAAGAGGAACATTGTTACTGTCTGTGAGGGATGTGCTGAGAAGCATTATAAAGGTTAAAAAGATGTTTGGTCACAAATTCTGACAGATGAGTGCAATGCATGTACTGCGTTCATTAATATTTTATGATGGCCATTGCGCTCGTTCTCTGCGTGTCTCTCTAGCTGAACTCGTTTGAGCAGCTGTGCATCAACTACACCAACGAGAAACTGCAGCAGCTCTTCAACCACACCATGTTCATCCTGGAGCAGGAGGAGTACCAGCGTGAAGGGATCGAGTGGAGCTTCATTGACTTTGGCCTCGACCTGCAACCCTGCATTGACCTCATCGAGAAGCCGGTCTCGTTTTCTATTCAAGCTTCAGAAACCATAAACCTGTTACATTTTTCTTTTAGATGGCAGCAGCTTGGCTTTTTTAGTTTTAGTTCTGGACCTACACAGAACAAGGCCTAAATCATAAACATAGAGATGTTCAGTAATATCTAACAGAATCGCTTATGTGGTTTCTGATACTGTATGACCCACTGTTACCTGCTCGTGTTTTTAGCGTTGCCACTATAAAGCCTGAATTTCAGTTCAAGTTTATAGATAACAGGGAGTTGTACAGATACACATAAGCAAGTCTTTTACAGATAATTCACTATATTAAAGGACTTAACTAGCCAGTAGCTACTTTAGCCTTATTGCTTTAGGAGGCTGTTTTTTTGGCACGGATGTCCTCTGCTATTCCTGTGTCTCATGCCTTCTCCTTTACCCTTGTAGGCGGCACCTCCGGGTATCTTGGCTCTGCTTGATGAAGAATGCTGGTTCCCCAAAGCCACGGACAAGAGCTTTGTGGAGAAAGTGGTTCAGGAACAGGGGAACCATCCCAAATTCCAGAAACCCAAGAAACTTAAAGATGACGCAGACTTCTGCATCATCCACTATGCCGGCAAGGTACAAACAGAGACCAGCTCAGAGATCTGAAATCCTTTTAAGCTTGCTCCTGAAAACCTTTCAAACCTGCTCCTCCTCTTCCTCAGGTTGATTATAAAGCAGGTGAATGGCTGATGAAGAACATGGACCCTCTGAATGATAACGTGACAACACTGCTCAACCAGTCATCAGACAAATTTGTGTCTGATCTCTGGAAAGATGGTATAAATATATGTATACAATTTTTTTTTTTTGTTTGTAAAAGTATAGCTCACCAAACAGAACAACCCTTACCAAAAACCCTAGTTTCAATGACAACACTGCAGTTAGCTTGAAGATAAAACAAGCATTCAGTTACAGATTTTTGTATTTCTGAAACTGTCTGTAACTCCCTTCACTACAACGGCATTACACCACAGCACTGCGAAACTATATTATACTGTGCTCACTGCAACACACTGTTTTGTTCACCACCGCACTGCATTTAACCACAGCACATCAACTGCTGGAGAATTGCAGAAATAGCTGCAGTTGTAAGGAAATTGATTGCAAATCTGCGTTACTTGACCATTTAGCTTGCTGGCCATTTAAGTCTGAGGAGGAGTGTGCTTGTAAGTGTGGTCTAGCTGTTCACCTAGTTTGCCAGCTAACGTTCTATTCGGTCGTTTAACCAGATGTTGCTTCAAGGCTAGAGGAGCTAATGTCATGGAAGTGTATACTTAGCATGGTGCAAATGCCTAAATCATCATACATTCTCCTCAGACCTTGTGGAGGAGTGTCTCTATTAAACAGGTACTAGAACCCGACCGATAAAGGATTTTGAAGGCTGATACCGATACAAATATTTGTTGGTTTTAAAATCCGATATTCCGATATCGGCTGATTTATATATAATATTTTTTTTTATTTCAGAAACGCGCAACAAAACATTAACAGATTTCCCTAACATTAGTTATTTGTAATTATTTATGAGTTTTAACTAACATATGATAATGCATTTTTAAAAGAAACTTGTTTCCTTTATTATCACAACAGAACAGCGGAACATCAAAATATATTAAAGTTCTGATAAATAAAATGTATAAAAATACAAGATATGAAATGTAAAGTCCTTTTAACAAAAAACCAATTCAAAGTGGCATTAGCTAGCTTTATGGTTAACTAGTCTATGATGAGCCATAATTTAGCAATGGATAATGTCATACTGCAAATTGTAAAACATACATTTTCAATATAACAGGCCAAGGAGAAATGATACGTCTCACTGCTATAACTGTCACGCTATTAAAGAAATACTTCAGTCTCATTGTCAAAAGTTAATAGGACAGTCAGTCAACTACACTGTAACAACGTAACTTAATTACTACCTAATTCCGCTTCACTCTCGGCTTATTTAACAGCAGCAAAACTGGACATGATAGTCACGAATTGTGTCATGCTTATTTGAGTTAAGAGAACTGATGGGGATGTTCTTTTAATTGTTATTCAAGCAATGTATGTCTCGTGACCAACTCACCATGAACACACTTCACCGATGATCTCACTCGCGGATAACTGGTTCTCTCTGCCCGACTCTGGCTGGATCAGCAGGTTGCAGGATGTGTGGCGCGTTATACACGAGTGTTGCCAACAGGGACGGTGTAGAGTGCCCTCTGGTGGACAAACTATACAATGCCAACACTCATGACATGGTTGAAAGGTGTTTTGTCCGTTTTTATTTTATTTTTGAAATATTAATTTATCGGCTATTATAAATGCAGATACCGATAGTTTGGAAAATGCCTTATATTGGCCGATAATATCGGCCTGCCAATAAATCGGTCGGGCTCTAACTGGTACGCGTGGACACTACGACTCTCTATTATCTAGAAGCCTGGACTATTAGCATGTGTTAGCATAGATATCCGGAATCTTTCTTTAAAAAAAAAATCCTTTTAAAGTTCAAAAGTTAAAATGAGCCTCAACGACTAGGGGTTAGTTTTCGATACCTAGTTTGTACCTGCAGTTTAGTCCAAGAATAGGCTTAATCTGTGTCTAGGATGGATTCAGACTTCCTGCTTGTCCCTTTCTGCAGTGGACCGGATTGTGGGTTTGGATAAAGTGGCAGGAATGGCAGACTCTGCACACGGAGCGTTTAAAACCCGTAAGGGAATGTTCCGGACCGTGGGGCAGCTCTACAAAGAGCAACTGACCAACCTGATGACCACGCTCAGAAACACCAACCCCAACTTTGTCCGCTGCATCATCCCCAACCACGAGAAGAAGGTAGGAAAGTCATTAACACTCAGGTCATTATGGAGGGACTGTGGGAAGGATGGACTGAACCTGGAGGAAAATAAGGGGGGAAATTGATTTTATTTATGTATTGGGATTGATTGTTCTGTGTGGTGATTAATGCATCAAAAAGTTCAGCACAACTTTTAAGTTAAAAATGTATACTATTGTATTTAAAGTTACTTTGCAATTCATTCTGTTCTAATGCAGAGAAGAATTTTGTGCTGTTCACTCTCTGTGCTGTGGTGTGTTCACATATGACATTATGGCCACTTCACTTTCACACTATTCTTCATCCTCCTCCTCCTGCAGGCTGGTAAACTGGAGCCCCATCTGGTTCTGGACCAGCTGAGGTGTAACGGGGTTCTAGAGGGAATCCGGATCTGCAGGCAGGGCTTTCCCAACCGCATCGTCTTCCAGGAGTTCAGACAGAGGTACGCATCATCTCCACTGTTTCTTCACCCTCAATCACATTAATTTGTGCAGTATAGCTCTCATCTGTTTTCCCATGCATTCAAGCACTTTTCTGTTCAAGCCCGCATTCTCTCATGCACCTATTGAACTTTACCAGGTATGAGCTGCTTACCCCAAATGCCATTCCAAAGGGCTTTATGGATGGAAAGCAGGCCTGTGTGCTGATGGTAAGAGCTGCTCTAACTCAAATGTCAGCGGGTGATGGTAAGAGTAGCCATTCTTTGCAGCTAAACTTTCTCATTTTACCCTCTCTCTCCTCCTCCCCCTGTTAGATCAAAGCCCTGGAACTGGACTCTAACCTGTACCGGATTGGGCAGAGTAAAGTGTTCTTCAGGGCTGGAGTTTTGGCCCACTTGGAGGAGGAGCGGGACATCAAGATCACAAACATCATCCTCAAGTTCCAGGCCTGGTGTCGTGGATATGTAGCTAGAAAGTAAGACCGTATTTCTGAATGCATATTTTTTAAAATATTTTTAAAAATGTATTTGAATTTGTAAGCATATAGGTCCATATGAGGATATACGTTTGTGCGTTTTCTTTGCAAAATGTAATGCCAGACATAGTCTTTTATAGAGGATATAGCACAAAAATGACTTGACCTGTGTGGATACCTGGAGGCTGTGATTCCTGCAGACAGCGACCTGTAGCAGGAGGATTAAATTCTCCTGTACCGTTGAGCTTCTATGTAATGCATTTTGTGTGTGTGTGTACGTGTACAGGGCGTTTGCAAAGCGGCAGCAGCAGCTGACGGCAATGCGGGTGATCCAGAGGAACTGTGCTGCATATCTGAAGCTCAGGAACTGGCAGTGGTGGAGACTCTTCACCAAGGTTTCATTTCTCTACAGCAGTTCACTAGAACAGGACAGTGCTCAGAGTTCAGTAATGTAGCACCTGAGTAGTTAAAAGTACTAAAACATGAAGATTTATGAGGTAAAGAACATTGTGCAAAAACTGCCCAAAAAGTGGCAGCAACTACTAAATCCCTCACTGCATCTCAGAGCCTCCTTAATTCACCTTTACACCTCCTCATTGCATCTTAGAGCCTCATTAATTCACCTTTAAACCTCCTCACTGCATCTTAGAGCCTCATTAATTCACCTTTAAACCTCCTCACTGCATTTCTGCTGGTACTTTAACTGGTTGATTGGTTGAGTGCAGACAAGACAGTCATCAACCCAAAAGGACAACTGATTTGCATTCAATTTGTTTAGTGCTGAAATAGACTTAATTAAACAGGAGTTTATGATCAGTCTTTGATGTTTTAGCACACACAGGACGTGCAGATCTTTGTGAAAACATGTGTGTGTGTGTGTGTGTGTGTGTGTGTGTGTGTGTGTGTCCATCCTCAGGTCAAGCCCCTGCTGCAGGTGACCCGTCAGGAGGAGGAGATGCAGGCTAAAGACGAAGAGCTGGAGAAGGTGAAGGAGAAGCAGCAGCAGGTTGAGGAGCAGCTCAGAGATTATTCAGAAAAGCATAAGCAGGTCAGTGCTCACCTGGAACGCTCAATCATGCCACACTGAAATTTATGCACTAATAATAATTTGCACACAGGGGTTCAAGATTGGGGGCTGAGGTCACCCTCCCCTGCGCTCATTCATGCTCTGCCCGTGTTCTCTCGCTTTCTCTCTCTCTCAGCTGAGTGCAGAGAAGCAGGCCCTGCAGGAGCAGCTCCAGGCTGAGACAGAACTGTGTGCAGAAGCCGAGGAGATGAGGGCTCGCCTGGTCGCTCGGCAGCAGGAGCTGGAGGAGATCTTGCACGACCTGGAGTCCCGCGTGGAGGAGGAGGAGGAGCGTGTCTCTCAACTGCAAACTGAGAGGAAGAAGATGCAGCAGAACATCATGGTGAGATGAAGATGAAGCCTGGTGGATGTGCGGTGGTTTTAAAAAGACAATAAAAACTATTATAAGTTAGTAATATAGATGATGGGTGTTTGGGGGGGAAAAAACAAAACACACACACACACACACACACACACACACAACATGCTTAATACTCCTCTGGTTCTCACACTGTCTTAAAGTTGCTTTGGATAAAAGTTTCTGCCAAATGAATGCAATGTTACAATTACAACAATGTACATGTTGAGAATGTTGCTCTTTAACTGGGCTTTTTAAAGCCCAGCTTGCAGGATATTTAGAACAATTAATAAAATGCTTTACAGTTTTTTTTCAACGCAGAGAAACGCCAATGCTAGCTGACTTTGAGAATAGATCACGTTAGCCAACTCCGCTAACTGAGAATAGACAACTCTGCTAACTCTGCTTCCTGAAAATGGCTAATGCTAATTAATCTGGTTACTGAAAATGGCTAATGCTGGCTAACTCTGACACTGCAGATGGCTGTTGTTGGCTAAATGTGCTGATACTGAAGAGATGGTTAATGCTGACTCTGCTAACTGTTAAGTGCTGTGAATGAACAGCTTCCTCTCTGTTAAAATCAAACCTTTTTTCTGCTTAAAAAAAACAATACAATATTGAGGAAACTAGACTATATTTCTGTGAGAAAATGTGAAGTGTGATTGTGCCCTCCTTCGCACATTAGCTCTTTTTCCGATGCCTGAAAACACTGTTGCTCCTTCAGTGCTGCGTTTCTGCCACTCTCTCTCCTTATACAGTCATGAGGAGACTCGCCCACAAAAGTCTGAACTTTGCGCATGTATACAACTTTTCAATCAGATGATCGGAGTATTTGTCATTCAATATGTGTGTGTTTGCGCTGAGGAGGGAGCTGTGTGGGAGTGCAACAGTGTTGATATGTGACGAGCACAGAGGAGCAGTGCTAAATTCACTAGTAGTGATGGTAATAGTATTAGGTATTAGGATTAGAAGAGTCTATTGATTATGATTATTTTTAAAGTTTAATTTTGATAGTGGTTTGAGCTTGTTGCTGTCCTTTGTCTCTCTTAGGATCTAGAGCAGCAGCTGGAAGAGGAGGAAGGTGCCCGTCAGAAGCTGCAGCTGGAGAGGGTCACGTTGGACTCTAAGATGAAGAAGATAGAGGAGAATGTCATGGTGCTGGATGACCAGAATGCTAAACTGAACAAGGTTAGAGGCCCTTGTTACTTTATCACAATGCACCCACTGATGACCTGGACCTGATCACTTTTTTATAGGTTTCTAATGTTAATGTTTTGTAAAATGACCGGTATTGTGGACATACACATGGCATTTTTCAGAAACAGATATTCAGCTCGAGGTCCTTCACAAAGTATGAAAATAAAATATGAATAGAACTGTATAATATGAAAGTCTCTGTGGTTTGTGTATGTGTGCAGGAGAAGAAGCAGCTGGAGGAGAGAGTGGCAGAGTTCAGCTCTAACCTGGCTGAGGAGGAGGAGAAGTCCAAGAGCTTACAGAAACTGAAGAGCAAACATGAGACCATGATCACCGACTTGGAAGGTGAGTGGACCCACCGACCTGACATCACCTGGTGCTCTCACAGAATCTGTTCAAAAATGTGAGTCTCCCTCTCCCTCTCCCAGATCGCCTGCGGCGTGAGGAGAAGGCCAGGCAGGAGTTGGAGAAGAGCCGGAGGAAGTTGGAAGGTGACTCCACGGAGCTCCATGACCAGATTGCTGAGCTGCAGGCCCAAATCGCCGAACTCCGAGCTCAGCTGGCCAAGAAAGAAGAGGAGCTGCAGGCTGCACTGGCCAGGTCATTACCTCATTATGCAGTTAGATCACCCAGGAACCTCCAAATGAGCTCCACAAACTGAGGCCAAACTTCTCTAACTAGATCCTTGTATTAGGAGTGCACACACTATCGTGTGCGTGCGTGTGTGTGTGTGAGAGACACTTATACTTTGTTACCCCTGCAGGGTGGAGCAGGAAAGTGCCTTGAAGAACGCTGCTCAGAAGAGCGTCCGTGAGCTGGAGGCCCAGTTAACTGAACTGCAGGAGGATCTGGAGCTAGAGAAAGCCGCTCGTGCTAAAGCAGACAAACAAAAACGGGACCTCAGCGAGGAGCTGGAGGCCCTGAAGACTGAACTAGAGGACACACTGGACTCCACAGCTGCTCAGCAGGAGCTCAGGTATGCCATATGAGGAGGGCATGGTTTGTGAACATTTTGTGAACTTTAGGGATAGGAACCTGCAGTTTTGGAGCAGAATGGTGCTGAAAGAATGTGTGTGTTCAGGGCGAAAAGAGAGTCGGAGGTGACCCAGTTGAAGAAAACCTTGGAGGATGAGGCTCAGACTCATGAGCAGCTTCTCACTGAACTGCGTCAGAAACACACACAGGCCTTCGAGGAGCTCAACGAGCAGCTGGAGCAATCCAAGAGGGTAACACATTCTCTGTCTCTCTCTCCCCCTTCCTTTATATTGTAAATCCTCAAACTTACAATATTTTTCATGAATGAAGATATTTTGATGATACAACTTTCTCCAATGGGTGATCAGTTTTTTCCAAATCAAATTTTCCAGTTTTCCCTGTAATCTGGGATGTGTTTTTGCAGAATAAGGCGTCGGTGGAGAAGGTGAAGCTGGCTCTGGAGAGCGAGCGCAGTGAGCTGCAGATTGAGCTCCAGTCTCTCACTCAGAGTAAAAACGATTCGGAGCACCGCCGGAAGAAGGCGGAGGCTCAGGTTCAAGAGCTCCAGGTCAAACATGCCGAGAGCGAGCGCCAGAGAAAGGAGCTCAGCGAGAAGGTCACCAAAATGCAGGTGATGCAGTAAAACACAACCTGGAAACCCTTATTAATATTCCCCAGAACCATCACTTGGTGGCCTTATCTCACTTTATTAACATTAAAAAATACTTATAAACACTGCAGCGAACAGAAGCTCCGTTCATTTGCAGTCCGTATAGAGCACAACATTCCAAATGATCTGAATATTGTATTTGTTCTTGACATGGGTATTTATAGTTTGTGCCAGCAACTAGACTTCAGCTATTAATACTTTGTTGCCCCCCACTGGGAATATTTGCTGTGATAATTATGATTCATTATAAAATTCAAATATTTGAGTGTGTGAATGTGTGTGTGTGCCCCAGAGACTTGAGTACCACATGTGTAAAATTATTTTTCTACCATTCTTCTGTGTGTGAGAACACACTCATATACACACACAACAGACTAGTAGATAAATTATTATTTTACACATGCAGCACTCAAGTCTATGGGACCCAAATAATTAAATAGTTGAAATTATGTCCTCTTGAATTTAATGATTCTAGACCGAGAACTTTGTTCCGTGTTTTTTCACAGTTCTGATTTTGTGTGTGTGTGTGTGTGTTCGTTCAGTCAGAGTTGGATGGTCTGAGCAGCTCTCTCTCTGAGGTGGAGAGTAAGTCCATCAAAGCGACAAAAGAATCTTCTGCCTTTGAGTCTCAGCTCCAGGATACACAGGTACCATTTATTTCTATTATTATCATTATGATTATTTGTTGGTGGTGTTGTGGTGAGAGTAACAGGTGTGGGGGTTGGGGCTACGCAGGGACTGCTTCAGGAGGAAACCCGTCAGAAACTGGCTCTGAATTCACGGCTGCGGTTGCTGGAGGAGGAGCAGAACCGGCTGAAGGAACAGCTGGAGGAGGAGGAGGAGAGCAAGAAGAACCTGGAAAAACACCTCAGCTCTGCACAGGCTCAGGTCAGACCCTCACCAGCAGGGGTGCACTTTATACCCCACTGCTGGCTCACATGAACCCCACAAACACACACTTGCGCACACTATTTGTTTGTGTCTAAATGCTGTTCAGATTCGTTTTTATTTTTTGTTTAAGGTTTTTTAGGTTTTTTTTTTCAGCTGAATAGTGTAGTTTTGGAATTGTGTTAAGTTTGGGTTAAATGAATTTTATTGCCATACACAATCTCTTGCGCTTTCTCGTGCTGTCTCTCTCAGGTGTCTGAGCTGAAGAAGAAGCTGGAGGTGGAAGCACAGTCTCTGGAGAGCTCTGAGGAGGGGAAGAAGAAGCTGCAGCGTGAGCTGGAGGCTCTTCACCAGAATCTGGATGAGAAGTGCAGCGCCTATGACAAGCTGGATAAGACAAGGGTCCGTCTGCAGCGCGATCTGGATGATGTGATGGTGGGACAGGACCACCAGAGGCAGGTCACCCAGGAGCTGGAGAGGAAGCAGAAGAAATTTGACCAGGTACAGGACACAGGTTCCTTGGTAAATCTGCCCTGACCAGAAACATTTTAGCAGGGTAGAGACCTGTTGGACAGAACATCCAGGACAAAAAGTAATCCAAAATACACACAATTAAATTTTAACATTCCTGTGGGGAAATCCTTATTGCCTCAAATATTTCGCCCTTCATATTTTAACTATTTGTGCCTATTCACAACAAGGGCTATTTTCTGCCTGCCAGACTGTCTCATTGTTGGCATATTGAGTAGATTAAATGAAAAATGTTTTACTGTGACAGGCTCCAAAGTGCCTAGATAAAGGAGTTCCAGCAACTCAGCATTCAGCACCACCAGCAGTATGATTATTTGGAATCATCTGCGCCTGTTTCTTCCCTTGTACTTTAGTTTCAGAGGATTTTTTTTGTGAAGCCACACAGTGCTAGTCAGGTTCAGGGACTGAAAATGAGAGTCCTCCAGGGAACCTGAAGGGCTCAAGGCTTTAGCACATTTGTGTGTGTGGTGAAAGAGGTTGGATGAAGCTCAGTTTGAAGGTTATCTGACCATGTTTAAGAAAGTCTTGTGTGTGTTGTAGATGCTGTCGGAGGAGAAGGGCATTTCAGCGAGATACGCTGAGGAGCGGGACCGGGCGGAGGCAGAGGCGCGGGAAAAGGAGACGAAGGCTCTGGCTTTGACCCGCCAGCTGGAGGCCATGCAGGACCAGCGGGACGAACTGGACCGGGCCAACAAACTTCTCCGAGCCGAGATGGAGGACCTTGTCTCCTCCAAGGATGACGCCGGAAAGAGTGTATGTACAGCCCTCTGAAGCTCTGCTGCCGTTTTCATGGGTGATGCGGAGTTTGAGGAAGGGGGGGGGGGGGAA
>JBBPCY010000019.1:13715418-13733304 GCA_037974405.1 Brachyalestes nurse
CTCCCCCTCCCCCACCTTACTAGATCTTTATTAAGATTGTTTCACAAGTTATCTTAGGGCGTTGCTTTTGGTTCTGGAGAACATCATCTAAAGAACATCACTAATGTCATAGGTGTTGCTTTATTTGTAATCTTACTACCTGGTGCAGGTTCATGAGCTGGAGCGTGCCAAGCGTGCGCTGGATCAGCAGGTGGAGGAGATGAAGACACAGCTGGAGGAGCTGGAGGATGAGCTCCAGCTCACTGAAGATGCTAAACTGCGTTTGGAGGTCAACCTGCAGGCCCTCAAAGCTCAGTTTGAGCGCGACCTGCAGGGCAGAGATGAGCAGGGAGAGGACAAGAGGAAGCAGCTGATCAAACAGGTGCGTTTCTGAGCATTTGAGTTGGAAAACTGGGCCACAGAACCACAGACATGGTCCCAAACCTTCTGATCTTTGCAGAGCTGCAGCCAAGAGAGAACCCAGTGAGATACCATTTTCAGACCCTTCACTGAGTAACAGCAACTGTGAAGCTATATATCTTTGTGTGTGTCAGGTGCGGGAGCTGGAGGTGGAGTTGGAGGATGAGAAGAAGCAGCGTGCTCAGGCCGTGTCCACAAGGAAGAAGCTGGAGTTGGATCTTTCTGACCTGGCGGCTCAGATTGAGCTTGCTAACAAAGCCCGAGACGAAGCTCTGAAACAGCTCAAGAAACTACAGGTACGCACAAACCAAAAACTACAGGCACACACAGATACAAGAAACTACAGGTACACATGCTAGGGATAAAAATGCATGCTATATGTTCTGATTTGTGCACATACACATGCTCTCTAACTGGTGTTTGTGTAGGCCCAGATGAAGGAACATCTGCGGGAGCTGGATGACACGCGTCTGTCGCGTGATGCGGTCCTGAACCAGGTGAAGGAGACCGAACTCAAACTGAAGAGTCTGGAGGCAGAAAATGTCCAGCTGCATGAGGTACACAGACACACACATTGTCTTCTCTCAGCAGTCCTTGATGGTTGTATGGAGTTAAAGCCTTGGCAGATCTTTGTTAGTCAGTATCTGTGTGTTTTGCCCCACTCTGCAGGACCTGGCGTCTGCTGAACGCTCCAAGAAACAGATCCAGCAGGAGAGGGACGAGCTGCAGGACGAGTTGATGGGCCACAACTCCAAAACGTGAGTCCGTCTCTCTCTGACACTCTCTCGGTCTCAGTATCTATCTATTAGGAGTGTAACGGTACAGAAAGGTCACGGTTCGGTTCACACGGTAGTTCTGACATCACGGTTCAGTACGGTTCACGATACAGTGAAGTTAAGTAACAAAAAATTCTAAAGCATGAAAATAAATGCTCTCGTTCTGAGGGAGGAAAGCACAGACCTAGTGCCCCATATCGTCTCATTTTTGGACCTGCTCAGTCTTCTCCGTTGTACCGTGTATTCTCCATACGACGTCATGTACCGAACCGTGACCCGTGTACCGTGACTGTTTGGAACTAAAACATGTACCGTTACAGCCCTACTATCTATTTATCTATCTTTATTTATCTATCAGATGTATAAAAGTATAAATATGAAACTTGGAGAAAAGACGACGGCGAATCAACTATAATCATGAATCTCCATTATCCTGCAGTGTTGCTTGGCAGTTAGAAGTGTGGAAAGGAAAAATATGAACAAAAATAAGAAATATGAAGCCAGATTAAACCAGATTAAATCATCAGACAAATTGTTAAGATTCCATTCCCTGTTAGCTACATTAGCCACATGGCTCCTGCACTCAAACTAATAAAGCCCAACTTCAGACACTGAACTAGATTTTAATGCTAAAGTATTGGGGGTTTTGTGTGTGTTAGTTCTCTGCTTACTGAGGATAAGAGAAAGCTGGAGGCTCGTATCGCTCAGCTGGAGGAGGAACTGGAGGAGGAACATTCCAACATAGAGCTCATCAACGATAGGCTGAGGAAGGCCACGATGCAGGTACAAAAACTCACCCACACCCCAATCATAAAAGATACAGCCTCACACAGGGTCTTGAAAAGTATTGAAAAGTCTGGAATTTGAAAAGGCGTGGCATTAAATTAATTCTAGGGTGAAATGAAGCAGCGATATCTGTTCCTGGTTGGCCTTTTTTGTTTTTTAACCAGCGCACATCACTGCCTATAGCGCAGGGGGAAGTGTGTAGCCCATAGGCCTATATGCATGCCATAGAAAGAAAAGAAATAGTGTTTTATGTGCGTAGCTGGTGCATGTAGAGCGAGTGTAGAACGGGTAAATGCAAATTCATTGAGAGATGGTTGCAGGATGAGAAGTACCGTGGCTAGCTGAAAGACATTTTATGTTAGAGCTGTTGCTCCAATAAATACAGTTTGTGCCTTGTTGAAATCAACTAAATTCTAGACTATTGTTTTTTTGCCACTGTGATGGTCTTAATTTTTCTTCTTAGAGGTCTTAAAGGTCTTTAAAATCATTGAATTTGCAAATCAAAAATGTGCAGATACTCTGCTCACACTTCCATCCCTGATGAACAGAACTGTGAAATGGACAAAAAGTACTGATCAGTAATGGTGTGTCCAACCCCACAGGCTGAGCAGTCCAGCACCGAGCTGGCGGCTGAGCGCAGTAATAGCCAGCGCATGGAGGGGGCGCGCTCCCAGCTGGAGCGCCAGAACAAGGAGCTGAAGGCCAAACTGCAAGAGCTGGAGGGATCAGTCAAGAGCAAGTACAAGACCACTATCACTACCCTGGAGGCCAAAATAGCGCAACTGGAGGAGCAGCTGGACAACGAGAGCAAGTGGGTGAACAAGAAGCTTCAGAGACATTCCATCAGTTGTGAGACTGTCCTCTCTCTCTGTCATCTGAACAGACTGAAGTTCAGTTATGCTGAGTGATGGGGGAGAGAGAGGGCCACCCTATCCACCCATAAGGAGAGACTTAACAGGGTTTTACCATCCTTCTTGAAAGCTCAAACTCTCAATAGTAGCTATGGAGGAACACATTAGTGGGTGGGGCCTGGAGAGGGTTGGGGTTACTGTAGTGCAGTGATCTTATGGGACAGTGAAATTGTTGCACTCTGTTGTACTCTGTACTGTTTATAAGTCCTTATCAATTCTGCTCTGTCAATCGTGGGTGTTTCAGGGAGAGGCAGCAGGCAACGAAGCTGGTGCGGCGTCATGAGAAGAAGCTGAAGGAGGTTCTGCTGCAGGTGGAGGACGAGAGACGCAACGGTGAACAGTTCAAAGATCAGGTAAGTTGTCATTCATTTACGTCATTTAAACAGACAGACTGGGGCCTTCAATTGAAAGCAATCTGGGCATGACTAACACCGTTCATGGTTACTTTGTCATCAGCTGTGTGATGAAGCATTTCTAGATGAGCCATAGTGCAAAATATAGCAAGATACAACAAAGTGCAAGATAGACAATACAGCAGCGTAACAGTATAGTGTGAACGGGATGTAAACTTTCCAGAATGAGTATTATTGCAACGGAAGTATATTGCCCTAAGACGCAGTTAGCAGTGTTGGGCATGGAGAGGCACGATAGAAATGGTACAACAAACAATACAGCAGTGTGTATAGTGTGAATAGAATGAATACACCTACCAGTGCTGTTAAAAGTCCAGAGTGTAGTATGAGAAGTATATGAAGTATAAAGTGAGGAGGTACACTGGACTTACAGTTCCCAGACCACAATGTAGTGCAGCTACAGAGCATCCTTTCAATGGTACTCCTGTAGAATGTGATGAGGAAAGGTGCTGAACGTTTGTGCGCGCGTGTGTGTAGGTGGAGAAGACCAACGTCCGCTTGAAGCAGCTGAAGCGTCAGTTGGAGGAGGCTGAAGAAGAAGCGACGCGCGCCAATGCCTCCCGCAGGAAACTGCAGAGGGAGCTGGAAGACGCCACTGAGTCGGCCGATGCCATGAACCGTGAGGTCTCTAGCCTGAAGAGCAAACTGAGGTATGAGAACAACTCCAACACACAATAACACAGAGTAACTTATTCTAGAAACTGAAGTGGATCAGTGTCTCCCTCTAGTGTTTATAAAGTGTAGTTGCTATAACAGTGTAGTGATGTCAGATTGATGATTTATTATTTTTCAGGCGTGGCGGCGATTTGTCCTTGAACGTCCGGCGTGGTGTGACCCGTCCCACTGGGGACAGCGAGGAGGATGTGGACGTGAGTGAAACGTCAGACCCAACTCCTGAGTAACCAGGCAGTTGGTTGGCTCTTAGATCGGCGACTGGATCTCTTTATTAGTCACGATTTGATACAACTAACAGCAAAATAAGTTTTTGTTTTTTTTGGCTTGTTTTTTTTTTAAATTGGATTATTGCCTCTGTATTAAAGCATTTATTAATCTCCTCTGCCCCTTAGTGGTGCCAAAATAATTGAACCGTATTTAAAATCTGAGTTAATGCTTTGACCTGAACTGCAGAAGCAGACTTCTTCTTTTCTTTTTTTTTTTTTTTTTTTTTTAAACTTTGATCCAGATTCGCTTTGCTCTTCTCTAAATGGCCTTACAGCATCTGATCCACACCGAAATGTCTGATTACTCCTCCAGATTATTGTTATTAATCTTTCTCTATTGTTAAATCAGCAATAATGCAGAATTCTCTATTTTTCTACTGTTCTAAAAGTACACTTTTCTTTACGTTTCACCTCTAGACACACACACACACACACACACACTTTAGTTTTTGTTCCACTCACTCCTCTCACATCCACAAACCTGAGCACTGGAGTTTGAAGAGTTATTTGAAAGCACTAGAAGGTTTTTGTTTTTTTTTTTTTTTTAGTATTTTTACACCTAATCATGTATTGTGTTGATTGTGCATGTTTTAGACACGCAGGTGTTAAAGTTCCCTCAGTTCGCTCAGACCATCTGATCTCAGCCTTAATATCTCTCAGCACTCTGGCTGCTCAGATCATTAGGTTTGTGTGAAGACTGTGTTTTCTTGCTCTACTAAAATGAAAGTATCCACTTTTGTACTCTTTGAACTGGATCTTCATACATTTTTGTACTTTTGCCTTTTTAATCTGAATTTGAATCACAGTGGAATCTCATTAAAGATCCAAAACGCGTGTGTGTGTCAGACTCATTAATGCTTTGTTACTGTATATACAATTGTGTGCAAAAGTTTATGCACCCCTAGTCAAATTACATGTTTTCTAAAATTAAATGCATTAAGTCCACACAGACACCTTCACATTTATGCATGCATTACTGTATATAATTATTACATACATGGATCAGTCCCAACATCTTCATTAAGGCGACGAACATAAGTACTTGTTGAAAGCCGAAAAATATGTGAAAGGTTCTGAAACACTGTGTGTGTGGACGACTGGGTCAGATCATCAACATGGAGACCATATAATATAGATATAAAAGTTTATTCCAGCATGACTGTGCCCCAGTGCACAAAGCACAGTCCATAAAGACATGGTTGGATGAGTTTGGTGTGGGAGAACTTGACTGGCCCATACGGAGTTCTGATCTCAACCCCATCCAACACCTTTGGGATGAACTGGAAAGGAGATTGCAAGCCAGGACTCCTCCAACATCAGTGTCTGACCTCATAAATGATCTACAGAATGATTGGGCACATAGTCCCACAGAAACACTTCAAAATCTTGTGGAAAGCCTTCCAAGTAGAGTGTAAGCTGTTATAACTGCAAAGGGGGGACCAACCCCATATTAAAGTCTGTATAAGAATGCAAGGTCATTAAAGTCCTTGTTGGTGTAATGGTCAGGAGTCCCAACACTTTTGTCCATAAAGTGTAGATATGCGCTTTGTTTATCGGAAAGGTAGCTATAACTGACTTCAGCAGAGCTGCAGGATGTTTGCCTTTAATAAACTGTAGTAACAGAAGGCCAGGAGGGTTTTGCGTCCTGGTGGGTCTCTGTGCGTTTGCCCCATTTCTCCACTGGGTGGCAGCACTGAGCACCGCTGTGCCGCTGCCGCTGCTGGATGTAGCGAGATCAAACCGGTTCGGCTCCGGTTACGCCATTTGCGTAGAAACTTATTTACGTAAATACCGCAAAGTCACTGCGGCAGCGGTTTTTGTAGACCAGTCTCTTCAGTTTTAACCTCAGATAAACAGCCGATAAACCGGGCAGAGTCGCGTTTATCTCACCGCTGGGGGCGCAGTCTGTGTGGAAGTCAGCAGCCAGCACGCTGTACGCCCTGAGAACTTGGAGTTACGAGGGGGCGTTCCAATTTGCGTACCTGCGCCCTAACTAGAGCACTAGTTAGGCAACTCTCTTCCATTCGCTATAAAGTGCGCTAAAGTGATCAGAAGGGGGTGAAACCGGGGACGAAACGAATGATTTCGACATGTCCCTCCTTTTATTTGTTTATATTTTAACTGCAATTTCTCCACACTACACCTGAAACGATTACCATTTTTAAAAAAAGGGTAGAATTGAGTGTGCGCCCTTCAAGAGTACGCAGCCAGATGCCTCTAGCGTCCATCGAAGTGTTGTAAGTAGGGAACATGGGTACATGAGATTGAAACGCACCCCAGACTTCAACTTCAGCGGCGTAACAAACACACCAGCCGTTTGAGCTGTTAGCCGGTGGGCTAGCTAACAACTGACAGCGTTGTGTAAAAACATACTTTTTGAAGATAAATAAATTATTATAGGTGATGTAAATAAGGACTTAAACATTGAACTCGTGTTCTGGACGAATGTGACTCGCTGCCGGAACCGAAAAGATTAAGAAAAGCCGGTTTCTGCTGGTAGGTGACTCAAACTGGAGGAATAGCCCAGCAGGTCCATCACGGCACCTCAGGTGGAACGGACAGTTCAAGTCAGAAGCCAACTTAGCTTCATACATTGGTCTAAATCTTGCAGTTTTTTCCGAACATTCTGCCTTTTTATAGTCTCACGTCCACCTCAACATCCTGTTGATGTTTATCTGTAAGTTACCCCTTTTGCCTGTTTTATCCAGACGAGGTTGAGTTTGAAGCTCCAAAGTGCTCCATGATGCTTCCAGGGCACCTCATCCTCCACCTGATCTTCATCCTCGGCCCTTAAACTCAGGTACTAGCTCATATATGTCTAAAGAACAACGGGTTATAGTGCTTACTCTTGTTGCACAATGTTATGGCATTATTGGAACTGTTGTGAGTGGCATGGTTAATGTAATTGTTATTATTATTATTACATTTTTATTATTTGTAGTGAAGGCTTTATTGTAATAGCTATTTATAGTTAAGCCTGCATAAAATATGGTCTATTAGTTGTTGTAGCGATATCGGTCTCTAATACTGATATCACAGAGGCTGTAATATACAAACGAGTCTCAGACCAATCACAGTGTTTCTGACAAAGTGACCAATCACTGCTCCAGGTGAGTTACTAGGTGTTCTGATGAATCAAGGACTTCGTGAAATCCAACAAAAGTCTAATTAATTTAATCTTTAACCATTAAAGATTCCCTATGGTGTTTTAAAAGGCCATTATTTATTTCTGCTGCTTGGTCTGTTTGTTGGCTGTACGGATGGAGTAATTTTTAAACAATATTTACAGACGTTAACCCTTTTTAAATCCAGAAAAGGGATGATGTGAGCCCTTTAATGCGTTGAAATGAATCACAATCGCAATATGTAGCAGTAAAATTGCAATACTGATATTCTGTCCATATTGTGCAGCCCTGCTTGGGACTCTTAGGAAGGACAAGTCTTGACAAAACGGCCAGAGAGGAGACAGAAGTGAGGGAGTCCAGTTCTTCCTCTCCACACTCTCCAGCTGCGCCTTCCTCCTCACCTTCATCCACCATGGAGGTCGTGTTGGTGAGTTAGTCCACTTGCTTCAGTGGTCTGTCCTGTACAGTAGAGGTAAACGGAAGCAGACATCTTTAACTTAAATACAGCCGTTTTATTCACTGTCGGCCCCCAGTGAAGCTCGATGTGTCTCGGAGTGTTTATATGGAAGTTAATGATGCTAAAATAGTGGAGGAGCAGAATCACTTTTCGTTGGTGACTATTTTGCCTGACGACACCCTGCATGTATCCCTCCACCAGTGGCCGGACTTTGTGGGGTTGGGGTCACATGACAGTCACATGATGGGTATTTTATGCTAGGTATTAACATTAATGATGTGATACATAGAAATAGTAATAATAACACATTTTATTTATATAGCACTTGTCATACATTTAAAACACAGCTCACAGGACCTGTTCATATCAGTTGTTAAGTGGGTACCTCTACACGTAGGTCTGGTCCGATCACACCTGTGGTCTGATCACGAGCAGGTAGTTCCAAGTGCAGGTTCCATTCGGACCACATGTGGATTTTTTTTGGGGGTGACTATTTTGCGTCATGGCGCCCTGCATGTATCCCTCCAACAGTAGTTAGGTAAGTGTCAATTTACTGGGATACACAACCCACCTGAGACCAGACCCATAACATGATGTTTTGTACTGACAATTGGCATACATGGTAGGTTGCATAATAATAATAATAATAATAATAATGATAATAATAACAATAATAAACTTTATTTATACAGCACCTTTCATACATTTAAAATGCAGTTCACACTTGCTGTTAACAAGTGTCATAGGAGGTCTGATCACACCTAGGGATCACAAGCAGGTGAACACACCCAAAGCATTTTGGAATCTAATCACTCAACCACATTTAGATGTAATTCTGATCAATCCACCTGTGATCGGGTCATTAAGGATGGCCATTAATGCCAGGAGTACAGTAATCCCCCAGTTTTATGCGGTTCAGCAGTCGCAGATTTAGTCACATGCAGATTTTTTTGAGAACCGAACTCTCCACAAAAACGCTGCAATATCCACAATAACGCGGAAACTACAAAACATCCTCCAACTTTTTTTTCTTTTTTGTGGCAATATATATATTATTTGAGCGTTTTAGAGCTAAAGAGAGAGATAGAGAGAGAGAGAGAGAGAGGAGTCACACACACATGCCCGCACACTCACTGTCTCTCTCCTTGCTTTTGCCGTTTGAAGCGTCTATGGCGCTCCAGACCGGAATCTCCCCCGTGGATTGTCTCAGTGTTTCTCTTGTTTAAAGCCCTGCATTTTTATTACTGTAAATTAAATTAAAAGAGGCGAATATGGGTTAACCTTTACATTTTCTTTAAGGGTAATGCGTTAAAGTGTTCTGGGAGCATATTTGGGGGCATATTTAGAGTTTACATTATAAAAATAGGCATTTTTAGGCTTTTTTTAAACAAAACACAATGCGGTTTTTCCACTATACGCGGGTGCAGGGGTTAGCGCTGTTGCCTCACAGCAAGAAGGTCCTGGGTTCGAATCCCGGGTTGGGCGGGATTGAGCATGATAAATTGCCCCTAGGTGTGAATGTGAGTGTGAATGGTTGTCTCTGTATGTGGCCCTGCGACGTGCTGCCGACTGTCCAGGGTGTACCCCGCCTTCGCCCTTTATCTAAAAAACATTATGACGATACACAACCATTCTTAACTTCAATGTACAATAACCTCATAAGAGTTTGTCCCAAGTAGTTGTGGATCCAAAACATTTTTTTTGTGTTTTATTGTAATTTTACAAGTATAAAGATTACATTTGCAGGGTCTTATATTCAAAATTTGTCTGTATGGCCTGATCACAACCTTTCATTAAAACACATTTTATTCATTATTATATAGATATGCAATAACCACCTAGACTAACTTGAGTTCTTGCCTTCCTCAGCTACTGTCGGAGAAGCTGTCCCGCAGGGAGAAGGAGAACCAGGAGCTAGAGGAGCGCCTGGGACAGGAGCAGACCTCCAAGAAAAACCTGCAAGCCAGCCTACACCAGAGGGAACTGGAGCTGCAGGAGATCCAGGCACGGGCATCTGCAGGTGAGAACTCGCTTGGCCGGACTCAAACCGAGTTAGCCGAGCGCAGTGAGGAGGTGACGCGCCTCAAACAGGAGCTCACTGAGCTGGAGAAGAGCCACCAGGAATTGAAGGCTGACCGCAAACAGCTTCAGCAGCAAAGAGAGGAGAAAGAGAGCCAGGGTCTGCAGCAGCAGAGTGAGATCAGTCAGGTGAGCACATGTGAACACATTAGCTCCTCATTTTTGTGACTGACTGTGTAGACTTATTTGCAGCTCACTCCTCTGTCCTGCTCATGTAGCTGCATGCAAAGCTACTGGAGACTGAGCGTCAGCTGGGGGAAGTACAGGGCAGGCTGAAGGAGCAGAGGCAGCTGTCTGGAGAGAAGCTCAAAGACCGAGAGCAACAGGTTGTTGACTTGCAGCTCAAACTCTCCCGCTTGGATGAGCAGGTGGGTTTGGAGAGGGACTTGTGCCTGAAAATATGCATTAATTGCTTATTTGATTGTGTCATGCAAATCCAGCATGTATATTGTCTCAGGGATTCTCAGACGGTTCAAGACATCACGTTCCTTATCATGATGTTCCTTATCATATTCCTTATTGTGGCCCTGGTTTGATTCTGGTTAGCTGTATTGACTCGTGTTTGTTGTGCTCCAGCTGAAGGAGAACACTACCAAGTCCACAGATTTGCAGCACCAGCTGGACAAATCCAAACAGCAGCACCAAGAACTGCAAGCTCTTCAGCAGACCACCAATGGCAAGCTACGAGAAGCACAGGTAAATGGCCCACTGTAAAATTGTCATAGGCACTACACACTGCAGCATGTATCTAGTCATATATGCCAAGACAGGTTTTATTTGACTGTGAGTTATATCTTCATCCCTGTGCTATGCACCCCTTATACAGAACAGTTTTTGACTTTACGAATTTGTTTCATGGGTTTGCTTGTGTGTGAATTGTAAGACAAACAAATGTCTTAAATTCCTGTGTTTTTTTCTGCCAGAATGATTTGGAGCAGGTGCTGCGTCAGATTGGAGACAAAGACCAAAAAATCCAAAACCTGGAGGCCCTGCTACAGAAGAGTAAGGCCAGCCTCACCCAGTTGGAGGCTGAAAGAGAGGACCTGTGTGCCAAGATTCAGGCAGGAGAAGGAGAGGCTGCATTACTCAACCAGCTTCAGGAGAAGAACCACACTTTACAGGAACAGGTGCAAGAGACCCCTTTCTGCGCATATATACACGCACATACATATATAACATCTCTTCTAAAATCTAGGGTATTGATAAGGAGTTTACTCCCCTTTTGTTGCAGTAACAGCCTGTACTCTTCTGTGAAACCTTATGAGCTTTACGAACACTAGGGTGGTTGTAGCTCAGTGGGTAAAAACACTTGCCTGTGAACCTGATGACCATAAAGTCGCCTGTTCAAACCCCCGCTTTCTACCATTATGTCCTTGAGCAAGACACTTAACCCTCAGTTGCTCCAAGAGGACTGTCCCTGTAACTAATGATTGTAAGTCGCTCTGGATTAGAGCGTCAGCCAAATGCACCTTTTAGAGGATGGCACATTGCTATAAGATTTGATTGCTTTAATCACTTTGTTTGTTTGCTTATAGATAACTCAGTTAACGGACAAACTGAAAAACCAGTCAGAGAGCCATAAACAGGCGCAAGAGAACCTCCATGAGCAGTTACAGGAGCAGAAAAGCCAGCTCCGTTCAGTGCAAGACCGCTGCCAGGGTTTAGAGAGCACTGTGACCGATCTGACTGCTCAGCTCACCCTGAGCAAGGAGAGAGTGGCTCAGCTTGATACCCAGGTACTTTATAATCTTTTATAGGATGTTCAGTAAGGAGTTTGGACATGCAAAGCTAAATGATTAATCAGATAAGATAAACGCAGATGGTTCTGATAAATAAAAAACAGAAAAAAGTTTATTGTAGAGGAAGAGTGCTCTAAAAAATCTTGTACTGAAGCAGCGTTTGTGAGATATGTGATTTTGACTCATAGCTGAAAGCTAAGACGGAAATGCTGCTGTCTGCTGAAGCCGCAAAGACTGCCCAGAGAGCTGACCTCGAAAACCATTTAGAGACAACACAGCATGCACTGCAGGACAAGCAGCAGGTACAGGCCCAATTATACATCTTGTACTTTATTTTTGTTTTTACCTTAACTTTTCAAGAGATGAACATGGACAAAAGAGAAACATTTCATTTAAATCCAGGGTTACAGACATTTGATTATCTCTTAGCCCTAGTAGGTTCACAGAGTATGTAACTATTCTGTGTGTGTGCAGGAGTTGAGTAAGGCTCAGGCACAGCTGGAGGAGCAGGGTCGTAGACTGCAGGAGAAACAGGAGCATTGCTCTCAGCTTGAGGCCACCCTAAAGGAAAACAGGGACAGGCTTCTGGCTGCAGAGCAGAAGACGGACACACTGGAGAGTCAGTCCAAGGTCAGCAACACTTGCCTCACAGACCATACCTTCTCTTTCTGCTGAGTCATGTTACATCCACCATGCTGCCAGCCCTCACCTGGTCCTTTAGGACTGAGAATCCCCTTGCTGCTGTCTATCCTCTACTACCTGCTTCATGACTTAGTTTTGTCTGCACATCTTGAGCTCACGTCTTTTTGAGAGCCTGCGTGCCGGTTGTTCATGTCATTTTAATGGATGTGAATGTGTGGCAGAAAGTGGCGGCTGAGTTGACAGAGCTGCGCTCTGGGAAGGAGCAGGCACAGAAGGAGCAGCAGAGACAGCTGCAGCACATCAGTGAACTGGAGAAGAACAAGAAGGAGCTGAGCTGCCAGCTAGACACTGAGAAACAAGGGTAGGCATTTATGTACCTTTGACCTTTTACACACTAGTGCTTCACAATATATTGGGTTTTTTTTTTTTTACAATATTTACTTTTGACATACTGGTACATTGTGAGGCTGCAATATGCAAAATAGCATTTTAAAACTTTATTTGCATCACAAACACATTATGTCCATATCAAGCAGACCATCTTCTGATACTGATGCTTGCTGAGTGAGAGACTACTTTAGGTATTAACAATAAAAGAAAGGAAATTTAATCTAAGACAGTGGATTATTCCACATTTTTGTGTTTGAGCTGTGTCACTATCTCTGTCCCTCAGGGCTGCAGTGCTGCAAGTGGAATTGCAGAAGAAGAGTTCAGCTTTGGCAGACACACAAAAGCACTTGGAGAAAGTGGACAAAGAGCGCAGTGGGCTACAGACTAGCTTGGACAAACTCACCAAAGAGGGCCAGGCACGGCAGGCTGAGTTAGAGAAAAAGCTCCAGGGGCTAAGTGCAGAGCTTCAGAAGGCCCAACAGGAGAAGGATACTCAGGCCAAAGAGTTTACTTCAGTGAGGGAGGCCCTGACCAAGGCCTCCTTATCCCTGAAGGAGAACCAGACTCAGCTGGAGAAGGAGAAGAAGACCAGTGTGACTGCCCTGGAGGAGAAGGTGCCCGAATCAATATGTACAAATTATTGACACAGCATTGTTAAAATTTCCACTGACACTCTCATACTAATTTAATCAATAGTGGCTGAGATCAGTTGGTCTTTACTGAATGATTTTATTAAAATATTTGTCAATACATTAATGCTAAACCAATATGGTGTTTTTTAATAGTATACATTGATGTAAACGAGTAAACTGAAACTGTGGTCTTTCAAAAATTGGTGCGATACCAAGCATTTAATCTTTTGTCTCTTACAGGAAAAAGCTCATAAGAAGGCCCTGCAAGAGCTTCAGAATAGTGTGGATGCTACATCCAAAGAGTTAAGCACAGCTAAGTCTGAATTACAGAAAAGGACAGAGGTAAGAACTGCAGAGAACATCTTATGTTCTTAAAATATGCATGTGGTTAATGGTTTAATGGTGACTGTAGGCAGACCTTACAGAATGTTATTGCATTTAGGCTGAGAAGGGGTTTCAGACCCAGCTGGCAGCACTGAATGCCCAGTTGAAACAGACTCAGGATGCACTGAAAGAGAAGGAGAAAGAGGTACAGCAGCTACAGACACAACTGAAAACAGCCCAGGGGTCCTTCAATCAAGAAGTTAAGAAACTGCAGAGTGAAGTGGCGGAGCTGCAGACTGCCCAGACTCAAAAGGTATGTGCCTGATGTGTCTTTTGTGTTGTGTTAAAGTTTGGTTGGAATTGAGGCCTTTATTGAAAGGTACAGCTGAATTCACAGCTGTCCAAACCACTTGTTTGTACTTTGTCCTGTCAAACTTCATCCTGTTATGGAATCAATCGAATACATTTTAATGTAGTCAAGGAAACCTTGCGTGAATCAGCTTTAGAGTGTAAGGCATGTACTGCATGTAACTTTTTCATCCTGTAAATCCAAAGTGTGTGTGCTTTAGGTGGAAGAGTTGACCAACCTGAAGGAGCAGATGACAGGGGTGTCTAAAGAGCTGAGCTCGGAGAAAAGTCGTAGTGCAGAAATGCAAAAGACGTGTGACATCACCAAGGACAGTCTGGCCAAACTACAGTCTGACTACTATGGCAAAGAGTCTGAGGTGTCTGCCCTGCGTCAGGATCTCAAGGTGTGTTTGTGGCTGTGAAATTTTACAGCACAGATGGTCCATTATAAATAGGAGCAACCTTTTAACATAGAGGTTAGCTAGATGGACTGAAACACTAAAGGCCGTTTATGCTGCATGCATGGCCATTTAAAAATAATTTTACTAAAGTGGTTCAGTGTATAATTTAACTTAAGCCGCCGTTATTGATTAATCAAACTGGAGTGTTAATCATGGTTTCTTGTTCAAAATAGTAGTGGTTTCTTGTTATTGACAAGGATAACTGACTAAAGATTCTTACTGATCATTAATAAACCATTAGACTATGAACACTGGCATTTTAAACATAAAAAACAGTGTACTGTAGTGTAATTAATCGCCCAGCTTGGGTTGTCCTGAACAGGTGAGCGAGGATAAGTTGGCTTTGGCTCAGGAAGAGCTGGTAAGTAGCACCAACCAGCTGAACAACCGTGAGGCCCAGATCCAGGACTTAAAGGCTGGCAGAGCTGCCCTGGAGAAGGACCTAACAAAGAAGGATGAGAAGCTCAAGCAGCAGGAGGAGGCACTCAGAGAACTCCAAAAACAACAGGTACTGCCACCCAGCTTTATGACTACTTTTCTATAATGCTGACAGGAGACAGGATAAATACGCTGTGAGTAATTCTCGTTTTTACTAGTCCTCACCATCTGTGCAAGGTTCAGCCTCAGACGCTCCAACCACAGAGGTACATGGATCTGATGTATATTTCATAAAACTTGGGAATCAGCATCATATTGCACTGCATTATGGATTATTCTATCACAATGCCTGAGTTAATTCTTTGTTTATATGCTCTGAATACTCCCACGCATTGTGAAGCTTGAACAGAAAATGATTTATTGGGGTTTTGGATATGTGCCATGCTTGTAAAAAAAAAATTAGCTTCCTGTTTAAATTTTACTGTACTGCACCTGCACTACATTTACATTTTGGCACTTTGCACCATGTAAGGTGTACCAAAAGATTAGAATAAAATCCTAACATCGGGCTCATGAAGTTTACACAAAAGGACAGTCAGTCTAAAGTTCAGATTAACAAATGAATGATAATTGTTTCTCCCTAAACAGTATTAGCTTAGTTACAATATAACAATGTCAATCTTTTTGCTGGAACAGTGAGTTGTGTGTTACTAAACATAATGTTGCTAAATGTATAATGTTTATTGACATGATTCCTATTTATAGAGCCGTGTCTACATTGTTAAAGGGAACTTCCGATCATATCTCCTTCCTTAATTTTGTCTCATGTGTCAGCCATGTGGATCAACACGTTGGTTAGCTCTGCCAAAGTATTTAATGAGTCCTTGATACAGATAAAATCAAGGAAGACAAATCAGAATAAAAGATTCACTTTTATCATTTTGAACCAGCTGAGGTGGACTAATCCTGCCAAAATGATGGATCCTCCATAAGACACTATATCATGAAATCACATTGCCAAGCGCTGTTGGAATCTTGCCACTTACACTCTGGAAATCTGCACTTCCCTGGCTGCTTTGCATAATGTGGTGATAAAAGGCCTCACTATCCTGAAGAAGAAGAAAAAAGATTGTGTACGCGCATCCTGTTTGTAAAAGTATCAAATAAACAAGATGTCCTAGGAAGATAGAGTTTATTGTAATAACACCAAGGGTCTTTGCTTTGTTATTTTACATATCAGTCAAGTGGCCTCTTTCTGTCAACATCAGCATGTCTCAACCATGTTGAGCCACAAAATCCTTGCTGAAAAGAGTCTGAAGAGTGGTTTGTGAGAACTCTCCAGTGTCCAGTGATGACCTGGAGTGTATTTGCATGTGTGCAGGAGCTGACGCAAGAGGAGCTGAAGAAGGAGCGTGCCCAGGTGGAAGAGCTGCGAGAGGCTCAGAGTGCACTAGAGAAGGGTCGCAGCAAACTCACTGCTGAACTCAAAGCTCTGGCAGACAAGAGTGAGAAGGTGAGCTACTTATCTGAACCAGGAACCCTTTCTCTGTCTACGTCTACATGATATTTGGAAATTTCATTTTAACATAGGCTTTGCTGAAACTTTGTGATGTTCTATAGCAAATGTACATAGAAATAACATTCTTGAGTATAGTTGCTATGAAAATTGTATTTGTCTGTATGTGTGTGTGTGTGTGTGTAGGAGGTGAAAGAACTGCAGGCAGCAAAGCAGCTGTTGCTCCAGCAGAAGGTGGATCTACAGGGCAGAGTGGAGGCAGCCCAGGCAGCACTACAGCAGGAGCAGAGAGAGCACCAAACTACTCGTGACTCCGTCACTAACACACAGCAACAGCACAAAGCAGAGACAGACAAACTCCATAAACAAATGGTACTCACTTGTTTGAAAAGAAAATACTAGTGATTTAAATAAATAAATATACAAGAGGTCACTTGTGCAGTGTGCTAAACTATTAAGCTGACTTTATATCACCTGTGTATAATGCCAACATCCATTTGATTCTTCGTCTAGGCGTTGGAGGTGAAAGCTAAAGAAGAGATGGAGAAGCGGCGAGAGGAGGCTGAGGCGAAGCTCTCGATGCAGGTGGCTGCACTGAATGAGAATGTGGCCACACTTAAACGTGAGTGGCAGGGCAGCCAGCGGCGTGTGGGTGAGCTGGAGAAGCAGACGGATGAGCTACGTGGAGAAATTGCAGTGCTAGAAGCCACCGTGCAGAACAACCAGGATGAGAGGCGCGCCCTGCTGGAGAGGTGTGGAACTGCATGGCCCACAAACCTCACTACACCAATTTTAGATGCAAAGGCCTGGCTTGTTCCCATTTACTAGACTAAAGCTTTGTTGTTAGGCTGATAGATTCTCTATAAGGAGCGCTGTTTGTGCTCAAATTGTTTTTGATGCTTCATAAGAGCAATACTTGGCAAAAATATGACTGCTATGCTTTAAATGCACATAAACGTACATACTGTCGTGATGCTATTGTGTGCTCTCTAGGTGTGTGAAAGGTGAGGGTGAGATTGAGAAGTTGCAGGCTAAAGTGGTGGAGATGAGAAGAAAACTGGATGACACCACAGCAGCGATGCAGGAACTGGGCCGAGAGAACCAGTCTTTACAGGTCCCCATATCTTATTATTCTTAATAGTTATTGTGTGGTGTTTTGTGCCCATACTATCACACTAGGGTTGATTATTTCTGTAACTGAGTCACTTTATTCAACTAATCAGTTCATATAACCATCATACCAGGTCCTCTCTCTATAATTTTCTTCAGTTCATTTGCCATAACCCAGTTCCTGTTGCACATCAATAAATTCACAGTAGTTGCCCACATTTCCTCTGTATTACAGTTGTAGTGACAGTCCTTCATGTGAACATTATACTTTAAGCAGATGAGTTGACATAAAAAAGAGGCACAATAACACTTTCTATTCTATTAGAAAAACATGTAGTGTAGTATAGTATATATATGCGTTCGAATATCGAATAGTTATTTAGAATACCGTTTTAGCCATATCTCACTTAAGGGACTCCGAAAAAACACGGAACAGAAATGAAGACGTTTCCCAAACAA
>JBBPCY010000019.1:13735251-13760691 GCA_037974405.1 Brachyalestes nurse
TTCCCCCTCCCCCATCTCCCCCTATGTTTTCCTACCCCCCCCCCCCCCTCTCTCTCTCTCACACACACACACACACATACACACACACACACACACAGACTCACTCTCTTGTTTGATAGAGCTGCTTGTTCAAAGCATCAAAGCCCCAAATCAGTACTATGTTAATGGTCTACCACAGGGACCCACTTTTGTACAGAACCCATTCAAAGTCCTTTGCTTTTTGTTTTCCCCCAGCTCTGTGAACAGGCAGTATTGTGCAAACAAAAAAACTTTATTTCTCTAGTGAAAGTACTGCTGTTGTGCTCTCTGCAATCCAGTGGTGGTGGAGCATTGAGGGTTAAAAGTGCCATGATTTAATCTGTCAAAAGTTTGAAAACACTAAAGTGTTAGATTGCCTGGGTATTCATTACAAGCAACAGAGACATCTCAGTTTAAATCAGCAGTGTATGTTACCCAAGTCTGGGACAGTACCTAACTGAATGTTAAAGCCAAGAGCCTTATACTTCACATGGGATACAAATGGGCTGCTTAAGTCCACTAGCCTGTGGAAGTCTCAGATGAAGCTGACAACCTCCAGTCTGTGTGATAATATCTGATCTTTGTGTTTCACTGGGTATATCTCACAGGGTCCTTTTTCTCAATAACATTTGAACAGATTTTATAATTGTCTTTCAAACTGTACATGTGGTGTGGCTTGTAATAATGCCAACAACACCCATTGTTTGAATGAGGAACCAGATTAAAACCTCAGGGCATAACAAAGTGAAAAGCTCTTTATGTCGTTCCATAGAAGGAACATACCCATTTGCTTGTCACACCTGTTACTTCGTCACATACAGTCTGCGAATGACACAATAACACACGGTTTGCAGTTTTTCCCTCTGAACAGTTTGGAGACACTTGATAATCAAAACATTATACTTAATTATAGTGCTGGTTTTCATTTGACTTTTCTGGCTGTAAATCCCATGACAGTCAGCTGATTTCTTACAGCTCCATCTCTTACACTGATTCCTTTTTTCCTGGGTTTTTTTGTTGAGCATTTTCTATTTTCAGGGCGTATTGCTCTAAACCTTGAAGCTTTGACATCATCTTTGGTCTAACTTTGTTTTTCTTGTATCTCTTATAGCAAGGTGATTCCTTTTTCCCCCACACTGAGTGACTCTTTTCTTTCCTATACTTGAACTGGAAAAAATATGCATTTAATTAAAATTATGTAATTTAATTTTTTAAGGTATGTTTCACAAAGATACTGTTTTTGCTATTAAACAGCACATCTGTGGTTTGTTTATTTGCTGTGAAGTAAAAAAAAAAGTGTGGTGTGGTGATTCCATCAGTTTTGCCAGGGGTTGTATGACCCAAATCTCAATGCTGCAGATCTTATAGCTTTCATCATTCTGAATCCTCTAAAATGCTTCATACAAATGATTAAACTTATAAAGTTGTAGAGGACTTGCTATGTACCACGAATTTTATAGAGACATGTGTAGCCTATTTAATTTTTATTTTGTTTAAAATATTAATTCCAAATGATTTTCAAACATGAACAGCCTGACTAAATCTAAAACCATGCTGTTTACCGTCTCTGTCTTGTCTCCTTCAGCACCACTGCCGTCACTGCGGAAACATCTTTTGTGCCGAGTGCTCGTCCAAGAATGCTCTAACACCATCGTCTAAGAAGCCTGTCCGGGTGTGTGAGACGTGTTATGAGGAGCTGCAGGGCTGACCATCGCCCACCTCCCTGCCTTTTCAGCCTGCTGCTCCTCCACACACTCTTCACTGACTCTTCCAATGCAGGAGAGAAACTTTACCCAGCTCCGCAGGCAGGGGCAGGAGAAGTGGCGGGACAGGGCTGTGGGGGCAGAGGAGCAGCATGCTGTGGTCTGCTGCCTGGGCTTGAGGACGTGACTCTGTTGTGCCAGAGAGAGGTACTGGAGAAAGTGCAGTCCTCATCTGAACAGTGCCTTGGTCACTTCTGGGGCCATTTGTGGTTCCAGAGAATCAAAAAAGGGAGAGGAGTAAAGCAGCATTATGTGTTGGGGCCCTTTTCAGTGTTGTTTAAATTTGAAGTTTTAACAGGTTCTTTCCCCTCGGTGTCAAGGCTGGGAGATTTGTACTGTAAGCTTTTCGTGTATCAAGCAGATCAGTACTGAATCTTCCAAAATGACATTGAGGAAAAAGATTATTTTTCTTTTTTTCTTTCTTTTATCACAAGGTCAGAAGCTCAGTGAGGTAAAATGTCAAGAACCGGGAGTGAATTGGCTTAAGCTTGATTTTCTCCTCAGCGTGTTTGGCTCAAATGATACGGTCAGAACCAAAGTCTATGTATAGCATCTTTGGACAGATCAGGGTTTGTGCCAGCTATTTAGAAGGAGGCAGAGCTGTGCTATTAAAAAAATCAATAAGACCTGTGTGAGTCTTTTTCAACTTTGTTGACGGTTTCAGGCATGTTTTTTTTTTTTTCCATCAGTGTAACACATGTGCTAGCTATGCTGCTCATACTCATTACAGCCATAATTTTCTTTTAATTTTGCACTTGTCATTTCATGACTGTTGTATTTTGACAGTAGGTATGCAGATGTCACTAATAATAATGGAATAGTCATTCGATTTTTCACAGAATCCATTATTTGAACAGGTATGTGCCCTGCTATTAAGCAATAGTTGTGACGCTGTGGCTTTAGTTGTGTGAACATGTGTATGCGAGAGAGACTTGTAGATGCTGTATAGTGTGCCTGAGGTACAGTATATTGTTTGTATATTGTGTAAAATGTGGGCTTCTGAGCACAGAGTACTTCTGAGAGCAACCTCTTCAGTGTTCCTGAGGCTCTGTTTCTTAGGCCTCAGCCGTCACTCTACCTTCTTTTTTTTGGAAGTTATCTCTCACATCATTCCAGCAAGTGTGAGTAGCGTTCCGCATCACATATGAAGAAAAATGCATCCAAAAAAAAGACCAAGATGCAATCACTGTCTGTTTACCTTGTGCACTGGACTGTGTTGACATCCAATTGTTTGTTACCAGACATGAGAACAGACTAAAAGGAAATGCTCAATCCAAAACAGGTGCTCGTATGGTCATTGAATGGATTGTGACGCAAGAAATTTTGACATGAAAAGACTATTTGCACAGGTCTCCCTGCTGTATAGCTCCCTTCAGCACTCTATTGGCTGTTGTATAGGTGTGCTGCGATGCTCTGTCGCTCTACAGGAAGAGGGTTTGCCTCAGCGTTGAGGTAGAGGTGGTACTGCATTTGAAGTGCATGCATACTCAGACACTGCATTCTCTTTATTCTCTTTAACACACACACGCACCAGTTCATGGTATGTTTCTTCAGTGTAGACTCGAGACTCATTTTGTTTCTTCTTTTTTCCCCACCTACCTCTACACTGTGTGTGCGCCCAAGCATTTGTTTTGAATTCATGCCATTAGCGTGACGTTCCAGCCACAGCCTTGGTGACGCTATAGGATTTGAGTCTCATTCTTTGTAAGTTATTATGAAAGCAAGATGAAGTTTGTTAAAGACTTACTAGCGATTTGAATGTTAACTCACTGCAGGGTACAGTTATTTCACCATCACAAATCTCAGTGCCATAGTCTCCCTGGTCTCACTTTTCCTAGCAATCATGACATGCTAATGTTCCTGGGCACTAAAGCAATGCTGTAATCATATCTGCAAAATATTGTATTACATTCAGGAATAAAAGCATTGTATTAATATTGTACAAACATGCTTGGAGAGAAAAAGACATTGATGTCATTATATAAAACATCACTAATGTCCATTTTCAGAAGTAACACTAATTCTTATCATGTGCATAATAGTGCATGAGCTATAAACTGGCTTACACTTGCATTTCTCATCTGAATAGCAGGGTGTTACTGTTTGTGATCACGTAGGTGTGCCTTAAGTTGTGCTTTCTGATGTCTGCCCTTGGTCACGTGGTTTGAATTGACAGCCTGTATGCTCATAGATCATCACCAACTGTTTGTATGGAGGGACTACCCGAATGGTTAGGACTTGTCAGAATGCATTATGAACATCATTTATGTTGAGAGGTATTATTTGTTTTCTAATTTTTCATTGATATGTTTAAGAGTAAATAAACTAGGTGTTTCTATTTTCACTTGGTGTGCCATATTTTTATAGAAAATATCACAAACCTGCTTTTAATGCATCATGGACAAATATCGTTGCTAGTAATTATGAAAGATCATTAAGACCAGCTTAAATGAACCCAGGAATCACAGGACACAGACATACACATTTTACTAGTTTCAAAAGAAACTTTAATTAAAAAAAGAATTGTATAATTAGCTACATTTTAACACAGTAGTGTCCGTTTTGGCTGTACTTAGTGCTGTGCTTACCTCTGTGGCACATGAAATCTACAGTGGGTGAAATGTCACGGCAACACTTTTCCCTGCAGCTGCGCCGTTTCTGACTTTAGTGGACTTTGCTCTGACAGTGCTGCTACAGCTGAACATGTTCCTCATTTGAATTAAGGCAGTATGTCAGGGCGTAGACACAAGTTGCTACAGTCAGGACCTCAGTGTCGGAAAGAAAACAACAACCTTTTCTGAGGGCTCTAACCCCGGCAGGCCGTCATTAGTAGTTTGAGTCACGTGGAAAGGTGTCCGGCTACTTGCTTCGAGTGAACGGTTTTCTACAGCAGTGATGGTTCGGTGAGGGTGTGAAGCTGCAAGTTAGATCTGTGAAGACTCCACATAGAGAGAGGAGTTTTTTACCCGAGGCTGTTGACAGTCGCGCTTCAACACGGCGCCAACTGCCTCCTCGATCTCTGACAGCCACACTTTCTGTAACACAACATACACAAATCCCACTCAGTAACCAAAATCTAGTGACATGCTTCTAAAGAACAGTCTAAAAAATCTGATTTACACAATTTTACCTTAATCCCAAATGCAAAGATAGAACAGTTATGCATCATGTTAAATATCACAACTAGTATATCTAGCAAGTAATGCATGTACTTAACAACTGCATCGTACACGTATCACACACTTGCTTAAAATAGACTTATGTGAATTCCATCTATGTAAACAAGTATACTGCTATAAAAACAGCTAAAACTACAAGTATGTGTATTATTATTCATGAAGTCTTTCACATCATCCATCTTAAAGCCTTAAATTTGTGTGCGACACCAAAAAGGTCTTGGCTGACTACATTGGAAATACGACATTTAATTATTAGCTGATGTCCTACTCTTTTAAGAGCTTTTCTGGGACATGGGGTGTTTGTGGATGTGACATTAAAAGTCAGTTACTTGATCTGGACACAAACACTGCTGCTGACGCAGGCTGAGCAGTAAAAAGCCGGCCTGAGTGAGGCAGCAGTCAGGTGGTGTGTGCTGGGCGAGATCAGAACAGAGGCAGTGGAGAGTGTAATTACAGCAGGAAACAATGCCCCTCACCTTAGCGGATTCAGTCTGGGCCTGCAGAACGAAGACTCCGATGCACTGCTGGTAACGGTTTTGATGCATTACAATAAAGGAATAGGGAAGTCCAGAGGCTAGAAGATCAAGAAACGATTGTGTCAGGCCAATACTGGTGGAGCAGAGCTTGAGAATAATGCATGCAGTGCAAGTGCTGTACACTAGTAATCAGCCCTCAGGGGATGATAATTACATGAATTAGCTCAGCAGAGATCATGTTACAATTTAATGAGGAAATCTCTCCTCTGCTCATTAACCTGTTGCATTGAGCTGGTCTATGTTCTTGAGTTGAAGGCGGTCCAGTGAGATGGGCTGGTCCAGCACAGTGAAGCTGCAGCCCTCCTGCAATAACTGCTCGAGCTCCTGGCCAGCTGCAGGACGCAGGGAGTGCAGTTCCACCCCTCCAGACTTCTGCTGCACAACACAATACAAAACTATACAATTCAGCACAGGCTGGGGCTTGGATGTACACAGAGCAAGATACGAAGAATCTGGAAACAGTTCTACTAGCCATCAAATAATTTGGGACTAATTAAAAGATCAATGGCTTCGTTAGACATTAATTAGTGCTACTGTCTTTCTACTTTCTGGCTAATATAGGAGTTTAAACACTGCTGCATTATTTACCCAAATTTTCACCAAGCTGTACAAATTTAAGCACAAAATTCACTATTATTTCCCGAGCCACATAAATCAGCATCCTGCTGCATTAACTGTGCCTATTCTAAGCCATACCATCACATTTGCAAAAATGTGTGTAATAAGTAGAAAGCCGTTTTAAATTGAATTCTACAAAATTATTTTGTACCTTTTTACTTCGTTTGATCTTGGTGATCAGGAGGAATTCATCAAACAGAAACAGATAAACTTCGTGCAGCTTTGCGTTCTCTGTTCAAACACAAATGAAATGTTTGTATTAATTTGTCAGCGGTCCCGTCCCCCAGCCCTCACAGGACCACCAGTGGGCAGGTATAATTTTGGATTTTTCTCAGCACAGACACTGACATGGCAGTGGTATGCTAGTGTGCATGTGATTGTGCTATGCAGGGTAGATTACACATCTCAGGAATGAGAACAGCCCAACAATCAAAAAATACCAGCCAACAGTTACTTGTGTCCAGAAACTGATGAAGGACTACAGGATGACTAACACATGCTGTGCAGCATCAGATGAACCATCATTAATTATTCTTATGTCTGCATGTTGATCAACAGGTGAGATGTGTCTAACAGAGTGGACAATAAGTGAATACAGTACTCCAGCAGCACAGCTGGGTGTAAACCACTCTCTGCAGCACATACACACAGTCCACCACACTGTCAGTATTACTGGTGTGTTGAGAATAATCCACCACTTAAATAATGACTGCCGTGTGCATTCTTACCTGTCAGTATGAGCTTCCCTTCATACTGGAGACTACGGTTAGAGACCAGGTTTTCTAGGGTCACTGCTTTCAACAAGTGTTTCAGACTCTGCAAGAAATGACAACAATCATCACTGGTTAGTTACAAACAAACTGTAACTTTCTTTCAAACCAAACATCTTCAAAAGACCTTAACAGCTGCCACTTCTGTCTGGTGTTTATAACAGGGATTGGCTGTAAACACAGGACAGAATTTATTAATATATTTATTTAACTGTACATTCTTTAATAAGCCTTACATTCTCACTATTATTATAGACTCCTGCTCATCCAACAAGTCTTTATATACCTTGAAATCAAGGGTATATAATAGGCCTCTACTCATCTGAGAACTTTTTAAACTAGATGTTGGAACATTGATGTGAGGATTTGATTGCATTGACTGAATATTGGACGATTAGTTCTGGATGAAAAACAATACTCCGTCTCATCCAGAAGGTACTGGATGGAGCTCCATTATTCTATGGAATGCAATTTAACTGCTCCACAGCCCAGCAGTGGGGTTTCATACCCCTGGGCATGCTGGACTTAGGCTGCTTTCCTATTCTACCAGCAATGCTCTTTCTGTGTAGGAGATCATAAAGCACTGGCAAAAAGGGATGAAATTAGATGCCCAACTGAACACCTGTATCACCAATGAGTAAACATTAAAGCCGGTAAATTAGAAAAAGGCACTTGGAGACTTTTACAGTGTAGAGGCACATGTAACAATACCAGAAACAGCTTATAGGACACATTTTAGTCGTGGACTAAATTATACTGTCAGTGCTAAGAGTTTTAAAGGCCCAAGAGTAAACTCATTTATGTTAAATTGTTAAAAGGGTCAACATGGAAAATGTAATGTTTTGCGTTTGAAATAACAGTAAAAGCTGTTCAAGTTCAAAAATGTACTGTTCACTGTCCAGTCCATGCAGACCATGCAGACCAAAAGTAGCTCATTTTAAATTCACTGTTTCCATGATGTCATGGAAACCAACTCAACTTCAAAAAATATCTGCCTATTCAGCCTACAGCAGGTTTGCCCTGCCCATCGCCACCGAAGTTATAAGAAGTATTTCAGCCTAGACTGCTTTTTAAAAAACACAATGCAGAGCAGTCAGTCAGAACAGAGGTCATTTACATATACCGGTCTTAAAGGCACAGGAACAGAAAGAGCCTGTTGGAGCCTAAGGGATAAGGAGAGGTTGAAAAATGGCCACGCAAACATGAACCAGGACCGCACAAACCCACACAAGTAAGTAATAAGTCAAATAAGTAATAAAAAAATGTAGCATATGTAGCATATACACCTCTGGAACGTGTATCCTCTTTTCTCTTTCCCAGACTGGGAGCCACACCAAGGCCTCCTTCAGCTGTTTGACTTTCTGATAGTTATCCAGCCATTTAACCTTGCCCTCCAGATCATCTACAGAATATGAGAGAGAGAGAGAGAGAGCGAGAGAGAGAGAGAGATTGATCATTTAACTCAGAGTACCAAAGGGTCATTTAAACAGGTCTTCAGTAAAGTTCATCCACACCTTGGAAACAAACATTACTGCTAAAATCCACTATTCAAGTGCTCACCAACTGACAATGAACTCTATTTTCATTTCAAATTATTCTCTAACTGTAGGTTGCAAAAGGTCTTTTAATCGTTTGGTTACACGGAAGGCTGAGATAATAGTCTGACGTCCCACACCCAGCAGGAGGATTGACTTGTCCTAGTCATGTGCAGAGGTGTTGCCTGAAGTCACAGCACAGCACGCTAAAGCAGACACACCCTCATTTCATATGGGAAAAATGAACAGAGCTGAAATATGCTGTTCCTTGTCCTTAAACATTTGCAGCTGACCCAGAGACAATTACTTTCACTTTGGGCTAGGCCTGTTCATCAGAGCCTGCTAGTCTTGTTCTAACTTAGAGCACAAACAGTTCTACAAGTCAAGACACGCTGGTGGAGACTGGCAGAACGCCACAGCAGGCTCCAGCACAACGCTGGTCTGAAAAGTCTGAAAAGTCGAATGTGCATAAACCGTGGCAACAACGTCATAACGTTACAAACACCACCAGCACCTAAGGGTAACCTCACTGAACCCAGGCTTTTTAGGTCTGTTTCATAAGACTTATTATTCAGTGACTGCTAATTATTTAGTCATGAGAGTGAGAAACTCAAGTGTGGCTACGGGCATTAAGGGTTAGATCGAAAAAACTTCACTGTTAATTACAAAGCACCTTTAAATGTACCTGAATGATCTATGCAAATAACTGTAAAATGTTCCAACACGTGTTATGAGGAAGGCATGGTCTTTTTCCAGATAATCTAATCTTTCAGTAGACACTAGAGCTCTATGATGAGCCTGCTAGTGAACTTGTTTTCATATTGGGCAAAGTCTCCCCTGATGTAAACTAAATGACTGGTGGGTTTATAGAGGTGACTTTGCTATGTCAGGAAGAGCTGACTCATTTCATATATGTGCATTCTGTAACTGCTACTCAGGCTGAGCTTTCCTCGCTGTAGCTGCCACACCAGCTCACAGTAGTATTAGCCATGTTATGATGGCACTTAGAACAGGACAAGTGAGTTGTCACTTGACAGCTATTAATATAATACCTGCTCTGACAGGAGTGCTTTACTCTGACAAGATCTGAGTGTTCTTGGTCGGTGGATAATGCGAGATGATTATCAGCTGCGATAAAATATACTGTATCAAGTAGAAATATTACAGTGTTCCAAACCTGTTAGTCTACTACTGTAAAACAAACACATGGTTTGTGGTATGTGCAGCAGTAAAATACATCCTGCACCATTAATAAACCCACTATGAGATCAGTCTTCATAATAAAGGTGTGAAAGTGACGTGAAAGTGACCATTTTGTCATTACGCGAATACACCACAGCACACAGTGTGAATATATTACTCAATTCTAATGTTACCAAGTAATGGCTTACATATAGCCCTGTCCACCAGTTCCACCACGCTCTGCAGGGCGCTCTCCTCTGCCTCACCACAGCTCCTCCTCTCTATGTTCTTCAAGAGCAGAGGATAGCGGGTGAACCTCTGAAGAGGAGCCACCAACAGATCCTTCAACTGCAGCCTACGGCACTGCTCTTTCCTCTCACACCACTGAGAAAGAGGAGAGAGAGATGCAATAAACTGCTTTTAAGTGATGAAAGGTAAGTGATGAGAGGAGGGAAGGGAAGGAAAGGAGAAGAGAAAAGAGTGTATAGACATGTTCTTGACCTGCATGCTGCTTTTAAACCTGCTCTGTGCCTCAGAGTTGCGCAAAAGTTCAGCCTGAGTTCTGATTAACCAGTTTGCAGTAGACCGGCCTAACATACCTTCACATAGCAGCCAAAGTCCTCCCTGGCCTTCAGACTGTCCAGATAAAGAATGGCTGTCGTGTAGTTCAGACAGTACTTCTGCAGACAGTGGCAAATGCTCTCTCCAAAGGCCTGCAAAGTCAGCATGAGTAAGGTGTTAGTAGAAAGCGCATTTCAATTTTCTTAGACAAGTAAATTAGTCTATAAATGGTAATGACAATTTCACGTTTATTTCAAATCGAAATGGAAGGATTTTTTACTAATTGTCCTGGTCAACTGTGAACCAAATTAATCAAAGAGGAACCCAATACGTTTTAGGGTTAGGGTTAGATCTGGACTAAAGAGGTACAGGACCATCCATAAGATAAAATTTTAATATGCATACATTTTTGAGGAAAAAAAAAAACAAGATAAGCATAAATATTGTTTTTTTCAGTAGAACTGGTTTGATGAAGATTTGATGACTCATTCATTTCACAGTAGACAGAGATTTCGAGCTTTGTGGAGTGTGGCGAAAATGTAGCAGAGATATTTTGTAAACAAGGCTGTCACAACACGATTCCACAGTCACCTTTTTCAGAAGCGCCAGGAAGGTTTGAGTGAGGTCTGTTTCTGGAGTCGCCCACATTTCTTTAATCACACGCAGCAAACTGGTCAGGAAGCCGAAGCTAACCTGCAATCAGGCAGCAAATACACAGCGTGACCAGACACTCCGTACTCCAAGCAAATAAAACACCACAAAACAGCATGTTAATTTAGATATATTCTCCCATCATACCAAGCAGAGTTCATTGAGGTTGGCAAACAGCCTCCAGGAGTCAATGTCTTGTAAACACTCCCGCAACTGCAGGTCTGACAAAGTTATTAGAAAAACCTGCACACAACCCAAAAGTAAATCATGTTTAATACAGCGGGTTAATTATTGATGTGTTTTCTGTTTCTTGCAGGTAATTTACATTTTATTTACATTTAGCAAACAATGATTCAAAGCAACTTACAATTTAATCATGTTAATGAAGTAGGCAAATGTAGTGTTAGAAGTCTTCCCCAAGGACTCCTATTAGTGTAGCCTGGTGTGTTTGTCTGGATTGGAATTTAAACCCCAGTCTGCTTTGTGGTGGACAGTGTTGCCCATACTGCACCAACCACTATAATTTAAGCATCTCACTATTGTTCTTCTTAGGTTTTTTAAAACTATTATTATCTATCTATTATTTACTTTTTTATTTATTAATATACAAATTATTTGTTTTATTATTTATTAATATATCATTTTTGGTGTCGCTTCTCACCCGAGCTCGTTTTGAATTTTGGAAAAAATTCCAGTGCTAACACCTTCGTTATCTGGTATGTTGCGTGTCATTTTTGATCGGCTGATTTTTGTGGTCGAGTTGCCTTCGTAATGTATGGGGAGAGAGCGAGTCACCCCAAATGTGTTTAGCGGAGAAAGTCTCAGAGCGACTACTGAGAGGCTACAGCTGTGGCCAATGCGGAGCAACACATCAGTTTTGTGGAGCTAAACACACAGCAGACTCAAACAGACATCAAGACACTAAAGCTCAGGTCAGTTAAAAAAAAAAAAAAACAACAGTCATTGTTTAAGTTTCATTAAAAATAATCAGCCTGTGCTTATGGATATGTGTGCGGTTCATGTCACCCCTTTTCAGCCGTGGGCAAAATGGAGTTTTCTTTTGGTTTTTAATTTGTTTTTTACTTTTTTTGCCCTAAAAAACTAAGTCTGGGTGTCTCCAAGCACTGGTTTTATAGCTACCATGCACTCATACTTCGCATTTTCTTAAGGAAGTACAAACTAGTTTTTACTGTAAGCCTCTCAGCTAATAGGGAAGTCCTTCAGTGCATATTCATACCTCTTTCAGCACCATCAGCTGATCAAGGAAGTAAACACACTCGCTAGTGAAGACCTCCCAGATGGCCTCCTGTCTCTTGTGTGCTCTTGGGTCCTCCTCCACCCTCAGCTCAGGCTGGCCTTTCAGAAACTCCTCCAGAGTCAAGTCCTGAGAAGGTAAGTAAGTAAGTAAGTTAGTTAGTAAGTAAGTAAGCAAGCAAGCAAGTAAATAAATAAATAAATAAATAAATAAATAAATAAATAAAAATGGAACAAAAACTTCCCCCTGTAGTTAAACACTGCAGGTCGTAGAAAACAGGGTTTATTTAAATCACCTCAGGAGAGGGAGTGCTGATCTAGAAACAGTTTTTGTGAAATAAGCATCAATACAGAGAAATCAGATTCAAGATCAGTCCCTCTTACTGCTGATCTGCAAGTACTAGTCCTGGTGTTGTCTGGAATGGTTTGTTAACCTCAGCTCCAGGGGAAAACTGAAGAAGCAAAACCTGGACACCAAATGACTGATCGACTACATCTGGAGAAAGTGAAAAATTTGCTTAGCTTTTCCTTTAAATACATTTTTCTTCTCATGTAAACTCATCATTTTGGAGATGGAGCTGATCTGGAAAGACTTTGAATATTAATATTTGAATACTTGTTTGTAAAATGACCTTTAAATAATATTTCTGTTTTATAATTAGGCATAATTTTAGGAAGGCAACACTGTATTAATAATAACCTCTTGGTTACTGTATGTTGGTATAGAAGGCCTGATTGTAGCCTCTGTTTCAAATGCAGCTTTCCTGACAAATTAAAATCATTTTATTTTCCACCATCAAATTTTTTTTACATACAGCAGCAATCAGTGTTTCTTGTAACAGTAATTACATCTCAATGTGATGCAGTGGAAAATGACACATAATACCTCATATTAGATTAACACAACACAATAGGACCTGAACTGCACAGTGAAAGCAATATAACAGCAGAGGTGGTCTGTTCAGTGAGGAGAGTTCATGCACTCTGAATCTTGGCATGGCCAAAACATCAACATTTACGTGCCTAAGAAAGTCTGTGGCAATCTCACCGCAACATGAAAATGAGAGTCAGCAACTCAGACACTTAGAAAACATCTTTCTTAACTAGTCTGCATTATTCATTAGTGACTACAAAAATAAAAGGTAAATGCCTACATGTCAAGTAGGTTCTCCAATAGAGTTACGCCATCAATCACAGGGAGGGCTTCTGTTTAGTTAGCACTAAACAGCCAAACAAAACTGCTCAAGATACTGTTTCACAAACGGCCTTCCTAAAGGCAGCAATAACATGCAATTTAATACAATAATACTATAATACAATAATACTAATGTCATCTCTTTGGTATTGGTCTCTGCTTTTAACAGTAAGTTCAAAAAGTATAAAAGAAAATGAACACAAAACTATAACACATTTATATGAATAGCCCATAACCCTGGGATTCCACCAAGTGCAGGTCTTTTGTTCCATCCTCATTGTGGCTTGATACCCCACCGGGAACCTTTTGAATTGCTTCGTTTTTCCCAAGTAAGTGGGTTACATTGTTACACTGTTTTTGCCTGTTTTTATTGATTTATTCATTTCCTACTTTGTTGTGCTGTAGCCTACAAAGTAAATACAGTTAAAGTAAAAGTTATGAGCGACAAAAAAATAGTAGTTGTTGTTAAAAAAAAAAATTCTCATAATGATGTTGTATTTGTAATTCACTCTGTTAGCAGTGGGGGAATACTTGCATCTCTTCTATTACTTGAAAGACTAAAGAGGGATGGCAGAAGTAGAAGGAACTGGTATTGACATGTTTTTGACATGGATTCTGTCGAAAACAGACTTGGCACGCATTTTGTAACAGAGCAGAGCTTCTGAAACGTGCGGCGGCACATCTAGTAGAAGCGTCTTGCTTTGTGTAAAGCGAAGTGGTCACGATCAGCTTCAGAGGCCACGTCACCATCATGAGCCTATATTTACACAGGGAGTGCTGAGTGCGTAGAAGTGATGGAAAATGATTCATTTTCTACGTTAGTGAGCGTGTCTCAGCGGCGGTGTGGGCGTCCAGGCAGCTTTCCGGTAATGAGCTAAGACACGATTCAGCGGCAATCAATCGGAAATTAGAAGCGCTCTGCCCTAAGAGTATTCTTGAGAACACAACCGTGTAATCTTTTGTTCCCACCAAACACTAGTTCCCATGAAGGAGAGGTTAATAATTGCCATGGTTGTTTTTTTCTGTTATTTACAATATGTCCCTGTTACAGGAATAAATAAATAAAAATGTCTGAAATTCTTGATGTTCCAGGGAAGCTGGTTAAGTGCATAACATATCTGTTGAAAAAAAAAAGGGAGGGAACTGCAAAACAGTGCTGGTTGAGGCAGAGCAGTTGGTAATGTTAACATTACAAATTTATCACAACAGTGTTTGTGTTAACATATGCAAATGTGCTACTAGAACAAACATGACAAGGCTGTTTACTTATATGTGATGATGGATGATGCCCTCAAACAGGAGGCATTTCCAGAGCTGTATAGTAGCCTGGTTTAGTGAGCCACATTTCACATTATAAAAAAATTCAAGTTATACATACTTAGCTCTCAGCAGCTTTAAAAAAAATTGCAAGACCAGCAAACTTGGAGTCTATGTAATCTATTCTGACACTCTTGTCAGTCCCAGTGTTAACAGAGGATAATGTAACGCAGCCACAGCCAGTGGAATCCAGAGGTTAGCACATCACCCCTCATGTTATCGTCCATGTTTCTAATGCCACTTCATTAGACATCACCCAACCCTAGCATAGACATATGCACCTTATATTTCTGGAAGTCTGTGTCTCTCCAGTCCTGGATCTGAATGGATGCCAGACACTTGTCAACGTCAGCAGAGGTGCGCATCTTGGTTTTAGTCTAAAGGAAAACAACATGGATTTGTTTAACATCACAAAGACCATAATAATGACACCACCATGATAGAAAGCCTATTTAACAACATTACAAAATACACACAAACTTGCAAAAAGGCCGGTCTAATTTTATACTGCTTTGAGCCTGCATTACAGAAAGGCTAAAAGTAGATGTGCTTAATTTAAGAGGAAACTAGCCTGTACATTTCCAGCTGAGGAGTACTGTAAGATACATTTGTGACGCAGATAATACTGAAGTTCATTCAAAAGAGGTAACACTTCAAGCAACCTTAGCTTACAATCGCAAAGGCAAGATCACTTTTGTCTGGCTTGTGTTTTTTTTTTCTTTGGTAGCTGAAAGTGATGTAGATACATGTAAGTAGTTGAGGTTTCATGTCCATGGCTGGAGACCTGAGAGGACTGCATTCTTGTTGTGAGGCAAGGACAGTGAGGTCTTGCTTTTCAGTGTTCTAGCCAATCAGGTTTCAGCATGACCAAAAAGACAAGGTCAAGCTCTTTGAGTGTCGAGGCACTCGACAATGTGTCATGACTAATAATACTGCAGGTGTGACCAACATACACTACATTCAGCACCCTTGATGCCAAAATTTTACCCTTGCCGGCAACAAAAACAGTTTTTAAACAATTCACAATGTACAGTATTATAAAAAGGTATTTGCCCTGTCCTCAGTTTCTGCTATTTTGCACTGTCATGCTGTTTCATATTTTCAAATAAAATTTAATACAAACAGCCTTAGTGAACGCAAAATGCTTTCTTTATATGATCCTTTTATTTTTTTTCTTTATGTGTGAAAATGTACCTTTGTTATCCAAACAATTAATGAAAAGCAGTCTGACAGATCTGTTCAACTCTAAACATCACTTACATCAAACCTTTTCAATAATATGACGCAGGCTAAAAGGTCCCAACAAGCAACGCACTACAAACAGGCACATGATCAATGGAATGTCCTGAAGAGATGAGAAAGAGACTTATTGAAATATATTGGGCTGAATGAAAGGACAAAGCCATTTCTAAAGCTCTGGGGCTGCAGCAAACCACAGAGAGACCCATTATCTCTGTGATCCATAATTTCTCTGACAGCTAAACAGAAAACTCACTACTAACCACTACTAACATTGGGGCTCAAAAAAGAGACAAAGCTTTTTGGAATATAGTTCTGAAAGTGATTTTTCTTGTAATATCTGCAATAAAGCTAACAAAAGCTTCCACAATAAGAACATGGTGGTGGTAGTGTGATGGTGTGGTGAAGGTTTGTTGCTTCAGGGAAATGTTTGGTCATCAGGCTGTGAGCTGAATCTCAACTGCAATGGGGTTATGCAGCAAGACAACAACCCAAAGTACAAGAGCAACTCCAGCTCTGAATGGCTCGTAGGAAACTAAGGAAATTAAGGTTTTTGAAGTGGTCTGGTCAAGTCCTGACTTGAACCCCATTGAGATTCTGTGGCAGGACCTTAAATGGGCAGTTCATGCTTGAAAGCCCTCCAATGTGGCTGAATTAAAGCAATTCTGCAAAAAAAAAAAAGAGTGGGCCAAAAATCCCCCACAGCGATGTGAAAGACTGATCTCCAGTTATATGAGACATCTGGTTGCCGCTAAAACTGGTACTTCCAGGTATTAAGGTTTGGGGGACAATTACTTTTTCACATCGGTGATTGTTGTTTTTTCCCCAATAATTAAATGACTATATAAAACGTTTTTGTTTTTCTTCATGTTCTCCTTATCTTACATTACATTTTGTATGAAGATCTAACATGTAACGTGACAAATGCAAAAACATAGGAAAACCAGGCAGGTACTTTGTTGTGTAGAATTTGTGATCCTCTGTTATGTAGAATTTGTGATCCACTGTGATTACATTAAAAGACACATTTGATTTGTTGTGATTTGGACTAAGTGTAACTATGCAAGGCTGGAGTTTATCTAACTGTGTAACAGTGTTTACGTCTGTGCTATGGGGAGGCCGGCTTGTGATATAAAGTGTGGACGAAAGGGGGAACATGCAAATCTGCTTTAGCTCTAAGTGGGTCACTGAACAATGTTTGCTCCACCTCAGCTGAGTTTATCCAAGAATGCAGTCACCACAACGCTGGGGACGTGCAACCGAAAACAATCAAAACGTAGATCTTACTCCATAACTCCATTCTACTTAAACTGTGTAAATTCTAACATTTCACCTACCGTGCCACGTCTCGAAAAAGGCCATTTTGACTTCTTAGTATCTGCGGAAAAAACATGAAAAAAGTGCATGTTTGAAGTATTGTTATGGTACAGAGCAATTCATTTATAAAATAAGTATGTGTGTACTGTACAGTGAAACATGAGAGGCCCACTGGTCCACATGCCACTGTGAGGATATGACTGGGTAATTATGCTCAATAACAGTAATAGAGGGAAAGTCACTTTATGGTTATGTGATGATTTGAATAAAGTGTTGAGCTGATAATGATGCACGAACCTGAATACGTGGATCGGTTTAAAATATCTGCAGCGCCATTGGAAACAAAGAGGTCACCAGGGGAAACATCCAGTCCAGGAAGAGTTACCACCACAGAGCTCCTCCTCCGCTCCTGCAACCTGCCGAGAGCAGGGGTTGTGGCATGAAGAATTATGCTGAGGGGAAGTTCAGAGAGCATTCTGGGCCCAGAGGCTACTAGTCACTGAGAGTATGACAGATGAATTTGTGGCATTTCAGGAATCTATAAGGCTTTTTTCCCCCATCCAGTATGCCTGTACTAATCTAAATCTATGATTCTAGTACAATCAGTTACCTTAAACTGAGGTTAGACTAGGCCTGTGAAACAGACGAAACGTTAACCGAAGATTAATCACCATGTGAAGACATGCAGTTAACAATTTCAATCACTTATTTTGTTCAGTGTTTGCAAATATTAAAAGTACAAGCTTGAAAGAAGCCAGACCTATCCAATTAGCTATCTTTCTTCACAGTTGTCATATTTAGTAGCCTCCAAATCATGACAAACAGAAAAATGACAACAAAAAGAATTTTTTTAAAAAGTGCAAAATAATTGCAGTCATCTTAAACGATAGTGATTAGCTCAGTTATTGCGATCCACTGCAAGTGTAACAACCACCAGTATTTATTGTAGAGTGTACATGTAGATCAATATTTAGCAAGGAGCTTTACAGGATGAAATGAATAAATTGCTGTTATGTCAGAACAGCAGAGAGAGAAGGAGAGGCCAGACAGGAAAATCAACACCCTGCTCTTCAGTCAGCGGCCGTGGGAGCACAGCACAGCACTGCCAATCAAGCTACCAGTGTTTGTTTTCAGCCACCTGTGCTGTGTGTATTAAGGGTACACACACGCAGGTGAATTTATGATGTAAATAGCCAATTGAAAGAGCAATTCGTGGGCTGTCAGCATGACAGGCACGAAATAAACGAGCGTCAGTCCAGGAAACTCCAGGTGTATTTTTCAAATACAAAGTAATGTATATTTAACTAAACCTGTGGATTTGGCCTCTCTGTATTGTTTACAGTTCCTCTGTATTATGTTCAGTTCAGTGTCTGTTCCTTATTAACCCTGTGTACAATGGCAGACAATTTTTGACTTGTAAATGGGGAAAGAAACGTTCTTAACAAGCTGGCATGCTGGTTTGAGAGTTCCACCTGAGCTTTAGACTGTCCTCTCACAAAAACGCCATGTGTGATGCTACATATATATATATATATATATATATATATATATATTTCTCCACTACTTGTTCCTCTACAGTAGGGGTGTTAAATCTTATCCACAGGACCGGAGTGGCTGCAGGTTTCTGTTCTAAACCAGCAGGAAAACAAAGAGAACACCGGAACAACTGTTTGAAGACAGAGACCAGGTGGAATCAGGTGTGCTTGTATGATTGCTTGGAACGAAAACCTGCAGCCACACCGTCCCTTGTTGACACTTCTGCTCTGCATTTTTCTCCTGTTAGGCCTTTTTCTACAAAGTTTAGTGCACTTTTTCTGAGTTTACCATATTGGAAAATAACATTAACTTTCTTCAACACATAAACAGAGCTTGTACATTAAGTTTGTTCTCTGCACATAATGTGTACTTATTTTAGCCTTGACAATCAACAAAACATGTAATGTGTGCACCAGATGGATCCAAACTTTTACACAACTGTACACACACTGGCATTCAGAAGCTTGAATTCTTTAATTTAGCACTAGATATGAAACTAACACTGCTTCAGAAACACTGGCTGTCAATGGTCACCACAAATGTTACTATAAACACATTCCCAAACATGCTGTAGACAGCCATTCCAGACAACTCCAGGGCTGGGATTCACAAGCAGTAGTAGTAGATGAATGAGTGTGGATGAAATTTCTAGCCAATCTCATTTCAATCAAACTTTATAACTTAATTCAGAATCGAATATCAGCAGTTATTAATAAGACAACTTTTTAACCGTAGTACAAGAATTGCAACCGACTCTATCTTTCATTTTAAGGTAATGACACCACATACAAATGTACAAATAAGTAGACCAAAACTACCCTTTAGACAAGATGAGTTAAAAAAAAAAAACTGAATCATGACAAGGCCAGCGTGGACAGCTTTGCTATCAGCCCTTCTGTGTTTGTTAGCATCTGACCATGGGAGCACACACTGATAAACACTAGTGTTATATATTGTGTTGCTATGAGACACACATTCTTGGAGCTTATAAAAGCAACACCCAGTCCCACAGTACCTGTTGTGTTGGTACCTTCAAAGAGTTTTACTTCTTTTTTTTATTCTTACCATTACACTTGATGTGTTTAAATCTTTCTGCTAACTCCTAGACTTTCTGCAAAGTGCCAGTCTCCTGGCTGTATTCTCAGGCTGGGTCTAGTTCATATTCCTACCACACACAAAGATCAGAGCTATGAGACCCGGCACGAACAACACTGTTCAGTCCCCTTCCTGATGAAAAATGAGGATGAGAACTGGCTTAAGATCTATAAAAGAAAACAGGTCATTGCTAATTGCAGTCCAACTCAAAGCACATCCATAATGCAACCTCATGGCATTGAAGCAGGCCAGAAAACCCCCTCTTTATGAAGTCCCCTGCCACAGAGCTACCACGAAGAAGGGAGCTTTGTCCTCGCACCTCCATCAAATAATTATGCCCCATAGCAGAACTGTCTCATCCAATCCCCGTCCCGGGACGTGTTCTGCCATCGGACAGTGCCACACTGTAATTAAGGCCACAATAGCTGCCTAATTATCTGCCACTGAAAAGGAACCCGTCGTCCAGCAGGCTAGCGGAGCGGGTCTGGTGGGGAAAACAGCACTAATGAGAGTTTGTCTAGTCCGCATAGAACCATGGGATTCTAATAACTCTGCTTACGGAGTTCATGTGCTGCTAACAAAGCGGCATCACAATGAACAATGGGCCTTCCTTTGCCCAGCTACCCGTGCTCTACCGGGGCTGCTCTCTGCTGAGTAATGTGGCGTTTGGGCCATCGAGGACACCATGTTTCCACACAAACAAATTCCTGTTTTAATGAAATGGCTCTTTACATTTGAGATTTTGAGGAACAAGTGAGGAACAGTTTTAGAGAATGAGGAACTATTGGTTTGACAGAAAGTGAAATGTCATACCTCCTGAACTGTTACCCAGACAGGAGACTGCATGGCATTTTGCATGTACTACGACCTCTACTTTAAGCGTGCGTTTCAAATGGAAAGACAATGTGACTCACATGCAAATCTAACTAGCAAAGCCATAGTTCATGCAAAACAGTGGGGTAGAGCAACACACCTACCTTTTATGACTGGACTCCTTTACCTGCAATCAAAAACAGATATGATGTAAGTATAAGAAGTTACAAGGAAAAACTCAGCCTCTGTGGAAGCAGTGGACCTTCTGAACTGGCTCAATACAAGCCAAGATTTGCTCCACTGCACAGTATACATCAGCACCATATCAGTTTCAAAAGCACTCATCCTTAAATTGCCATTTTAAAGTAACTGTGTGGGGGTTTAAGACCCCTTAAAACCCTCACATCTGCTGAGATGTCCCCACTCTATAGTCGATGTGCCTGGTTGAATACATGGACTGGGGGAACGGGGTTTTCCTTTTATTCTTTTGATCGCTCACTGACCCCTCCATTATTCAGAGACTGCTGACTGCAGTGAATAGGGGCCCGATAAAGGAACATTCTCAAGGGGTTTGGGGTACGTGGGCTCTGCCGAAGCTGTCAGTGCATGTAACTGCTGATTCATTTGCTGTCAAAAGCGCTCATTGTGAACTGCCACCCCAGGAGGCTGAGCAGAATGAGAGGAGAGGCTTCAACTGGGAAGAATGCAGAGGCTTTCGATGTGATTTATTGCTCACAAATAAAAAGATATGAAGTCTAGATTGACTGTCGTTCAGTAGGCAACGTCCATTAAAATGACAGCTATCGCAGTCAGATTGAAAAGTGTGCCTCCATCCAAAGTTTAACAACAGTGATTCCCAATCCTGGTACCCGAGTACTCCTGCTCTAATACACCACCATCAGCTCAGAAAGAGCTTACAGATGAGCTGGCCAATCACATCAAACGTTTTAGAGTGGGAGAAACAAAAAATACACATACAAGACACAATCTTAAAATTAAACATGGCAGAATTGGTTCTTTGGACCAGTGCCATGGCAGAATCACTTTCAGCTTCCTCACAAATCTTTCAATGGATGAACCAAAGCCAGTTGTCGTAAATGAGATGTGAGGGTGGGGAAGTTTAAGGAACCTCCACGACATCTAATATTAATTTCATTTGTATTAAATTAAATGAAGGTCTTCTTCTGTTTTACCTGTTCAGTATCGTCAGTAGTGCTGTCAGAGTCGACACTCTCATTCAGACTAAGAAACTGCTTTCCTGTGCAAATGCCACTGCTATCAATTGTCTTTGATCTATGGGATCTGATTTTCCCTCGGGACACTGAAGGGTCCGAGTGACCGTCCCCATGACCCTCCCCGTTGGGCTGGGTCGGACTGGCGGCAAGAGGAGACATCTGACGATGCACTGGAGACAAAGGACTCCTTGGCGAGGTGGTTTCACTGGTCCCTGACTCCTCCTGAGTGCTGTCCATCTTCCCAGGCTCCCGCGAAGGAAGTCTTGTGCTCCTCATCCTTCTCAAAGTGGGAGATGTGGAGATCCGGGCCGGGGCTTGCCTGTCAAACTGAAACAGTGGTGTTGGCATGCCGTCCATTTCCTTCACAGAGCCGTACCTCAGCCTTGAGGACGTCCTGGCCAGGTCTATTCGCATTATGAAGGGATTGCATGTTTGTGTCTCTTTGTCCACAACTGTTCTGTGATCAGTCTGAGTATGGACGTCCATTCTTTTGGCCTTATCATCGTCCTCGTGCCACTCAATGTAGTTCCAGTCCAGGGTCTTATCCACATCCTTGCAATTTTCGTTGATGTAAGCATGATTCACCTCAGTCATCTTGGGCAAGAGAAAATGAAGAGGGTCAGGTGAGGGTGTCCATAGCACAGCCAGCCAGCTTCTGAAAGGTAAAACAGAATTACAGAGAGTGGCTAAGACATTAACTTTATTTCAGAGAAAATACCCATCCTGGCCAGCGAGTCGAGTGCCCTTGCAGCAGAAATTCTTTCAGGATTAAACCGAATTGGGAAGATTTCCGTACACACTAAGCCAAAGCTTCCCTGAAGCTCTCGTAAACAACAACAAAAGCTTCAGCAAGCTGCGGTTTATCACTTTAATTTCCAAACGTTTTGCTTAAAAAAACAGTTAAAGGAATAATAAAATGACTTTGGTTGGATACCTCCGTAAACCAGGCCATCGTGGGAAACAAAGGACAGCATGTGAGCTGGCTGAGACTTGTGGCACCTGATCCCAAACTGTGCCAACTGTGTAACTGAACCACAGCAACACGAACTGAACGACTTTAACCAAGAATAAACACGGCCGCCTGTTGTCAAATACTCGTAAAAACTGAGAATGGTAGACACTCGCTACGTATAGAGACAAAACACTTAATTTCAGCAACCATGCAGTCTGTACAAACACGAAAACAGTAACTAGACAGGCTGTTCCAGCAGGTGAATAGACGGTGTGCTCAGACAAGGTTACTTTACTTACAGTAGTGGCTCCTCTCCTTTTAACTGATGTGGGTTGATTTCTTTTTGCAACGAGGTTGTAAAGTGTAGAGTCACGTTCCTATCAGCCCTCTGTTGTTTTCCTTCTCACCAAACACACATTAGTCCTGCTGCAGGCAAAACGTGCTGCTAAAAACAAGTCCAGGTGTTTATAAACTGCCAAATGCAATGAATAAGCACATATCCCGGAGCTCCATTACCATAGTTGTCTTCTCTCTAACCGGTCTGTAACGCAGACGGCTCTGCCAAACCCCCGTGTTGACTGAGGCAAAGGAGAATCAGAGGGTGGGGCGATCTGTCCTGCTTCTCTGTTCCTCCTCGTGTGTTGTGAAGTGTAATTTTAGCACAGACACACTATACACCGTCTCAGGATCCCTATGAAAGATGCACAACGACCTGCTGGAGGGTTCGAAACGGCACTGATACTCTGAACACGTGAATAACAAGCACAAACAAGAAACACCCTAAACAATACAAGTTCTACACTACTAGTTCAGTACTGAATAACACTTCTTTGAAATAAAAAAATATATATTTTATACGTTTCATGGCTGTATAATATTCCTGAAGCTCTGTCTTATAGTGATCTTGTAATCCTGCAGATAATTCATTTTCCACTGATTATTCAGAGCAGTGTTTTCCAAACTTTTTCCTCTCACTGCACTGTGAAAACAGCAAACGTGACATAAAATATACACAGAATAACAGGTTTTGCTGTTTATTGTGGTAGCTGGTGATCTGGTGGTTAAAGATATGCCCCTGTGATTTGAAGGTCATAGGTTCAAATTCCATGACTGCCAGTGGCACCACTGAGGTGCTCTTGAGTAAGGTGGCGTCCCCAGATGCTGCATCGGTGGCTGCCCGCTGCTTCACTTGGTGAATGGGTTTAAACAGAGAAATAATTTCACATTGTTCACACTGTGTGGTGTGTTTACACTGATAGGCTACTTACTTTTTCTGTGAAACATGGGCTTGTTTAACTGCACATAATGAAGGGATTCTGGCTGGTACTGATGAGAGGCAAACCAGGAGCTCCTCATCCGCTGCTCTCTCTCTTTTGCTTTTGGAGAAAAGATGAGCTCGCACAAGCAGGTAGTAGAAAAGGGGAGCAATACTACAACTGCTCTTTCTGAGATGAGTGGATACTCCTTTACCAAAAAAACAATCCAAGGAGCTGTCAGTGAAGAGCACTTCCATACTGCAGTCATTTCAACAAGCTGTTCTTGCACTTGCAAAGATTAGTTTCCTGCTCAGAACAAACTCTAGGCTGAGTCCCTGAAGTTTGTCAGTGCACGTGTATATGCACAGTTAACTCTGTCAGATGTTGGAGGATGTCAGCCATGTACGCCTCACCACTTTCCATCAGCAAACATCTGTAGGTAGTTGGGCTTTTTGGTTAAGACCAGGCAGCTCTTCAAAAGTCTTGCTTTAATGAAAGTTGACGATGTGCACCACACATCCGACAGCTCTTTAGATAAAGTTTTAACCATGTGGCAAAAAAAAAAATGCACTCTCACTGCATCAGGATTGTTCTCTTTGACCCACCTGATGAACTCTTTCATTTTTGTGTACACACCTACACAATCTGTCCAATTTAGTCCCCATTTCTCGAGATACTTAGATGTCACCCAAAACAGTTCCTCGCCTGTTGTTTTCTCTTGACTACAAAAAAAATGGCTGTGTACTCCCCAAAGATTAAAGATTCAGCCAGTGTGTGTGATTTCTTTCACTGCAAATGGCTGTGAACTCCCCAAAGATTAAAGATTCAGCCAGTGTGGGAGATTTCTTGGATTTAACCACAAGCTCTACGATCCGACAGCTTCTAAAGCTTTGTCAGAAACAATTGTAGTTTATTAATAATTTGACTTGTTTGTCAGATTTACTTTTTCAAACAACCAAAACATTCAGCGTTCATGCAGGCTCCATGTTTTGTAGTGGGATGTCTATTCAGTTTACTGAGAACCATGTAACCACAAAACCAAACACAGTGGAAATGGAGCAGACCAACACTGTCCGGTGTCCTCACCACTTGAATATTCTTTGGTTCAAGTTCATGGTCATGAGAACTTTTCAAGTTTTGGCCATTGTCTATTGCTTTCTTCCAGGGATGTCTGTATTCTAGACTTGTAGTCAAGACCGCCTAAACCAAGACCACGACACTACCAAGACCAGAAGGTATCGAGACCAAGACCAAGACCAAGACAGACCGAGTCAAGACCAAGACAAAGTCGAGACAAGACCAAGACCGAGACCGGAAAAAAAAATTACTCCCTTAACTTTTGTGTGCTGTTGAGGACTGACATGGCGGTACTGACTGGTCCCAAAGTCATCTGACAAAACAGCTAACACCTCCAACAA
>JBBPCY010000019.1:13766845-13786112 GCA_037974405.1 Brachyalestes nurse
TATGAATGCTAAATAAATATTTTCATATTTTTGTAACAGATTTATTTTAATTTAATAATAATAATTTCTTTCGGTTTCTGGTTTCGGTTTCCGGCCAAGTTTTTCCTCATTTTCGGTTTCGGTCCAAAAAATCATTTTGGTGCATCCCTAATATATATATATATATATAATTTACAGTAAGAATATATATATGTATAATTTACAGTAAGAAGAACAAAAGAAAAAATACAAGAACACTGAGAGAAACACTCCAGATACAAGATGCCTAATAGGGTAGCAGCCAATCTCTGATTGGCTACTTTCAAAACTCCCACCTCTGAGAACAGGTGATCTGGGCCTCATCCGCTATGCCCCTTGTCTTTGTGCTGGGTTGTTTGTTTGGGCACGGAGCTAAGCAAGGCAATCAGACACTAAGCAGCAGAGGCTCATTCCGTGGACAAACATAAACAACCCAGGACGAGGACGAGGGGGAGTGGCGGATGAGGCCCGGATGTCACAAAAGCAAAAAAATGTGGAGGATAGCTACACACACACACATATATACACACACACACACATATATAGGGGCAGTTGAACCATGTTTTCTGGAGTGATGGAGATTGATCCATCACCTTTTTCAGCATCACTGGCGTAGTTCACAAATAGGACAACATACAGGTCTAAATATATGACTTCTGTCACACAGACAGGCAGAAAGAGAGAATAACTGCTACATTGCTACAAACAAATTGCAACATTTTCACAAATGAATTGCTAAAAAATGCATAATTTGCGCAATTAACTGTTTACATTGATGGTACAGTCTGTACATCTGCACTGCCCTTCTCTCTTCGTAGTCTTTAGTCTGTTATAGCATAACTCTGCTATTACAGTATACAACGTTGTAGTGTGGCCATAATTATACATATATTAAATATTCTTCTAATATACTTTTTTAAAAATTGTAACTATATTTATTTATTTTTAAGTACTGTGGTTTGATTAATCACATTGTTATACACAAAATTAAATAATAAATTTTAAAAGTAGCATATTGTGCACTTTTATTTTAAAGAACTGCTATATGAACAAAATGTGCAATGACATTTGGTTTGCAAACACTTAGTTAAAGTATTTCTTGAAAATCTCAACTTAAACATTAATGTAATCAAATCAAATATAAAACCAAAGCTATTTGCCACTGCAGGGCATTCAGGTTTTATCTAGTTTGTTATAGAAAAACAAGTTACTCTCAGAGTCCAGAGCATGGTGGGGTGGAACCATTATAGCAGCTGTAAAGAGGGACCAACTCCATATGAAAGTCTATGTATCTGAATGCAGTGTCATTAAAGTCACATTTGGTGTTATGGTCAGGCGTCTTATATGGACAAAAGTAACGGGAGCGCTGTATGTGTCGGCTGGTTTTAGCGGGGGTCAGGTGTCCCATTACTTTTGTCCATATTAAGTAGCTCAACGCTCGCATTACTCCGGTTTTTAACAAAAATGTTATATTAACACACACACACACACACACACTTTTTTATCCTTTTTCCAACAAAATAGTTTGGAATCTTTGAGTTCAGTACAGTTTTTCCTAAAATTCAAAATCAGTAATAGTTATTCTCCGTTAACTCATTTACCTGTTTTGTCCAAAATACATTTCTCAGGTATTTTTTAAACTTTTCCAAAAAAGGCTAAAAAAAATCTAGCTCTGTCTTCACCGTATCCTTCTAAAAATAATTGCACCAGAAGCCTTTTGAAATGCCTCTCAAGTCAAACTTGACAGTGTGCTCAAGTTTTTAGGCATAACTGAGGTGTTAACCAGCTCTCAAAGCAAGTGCTGCTTGGTGTGAACCAGACTGAAAGCGTAACATGCTCTGTTCCTGTAGGTTGGTGGATGATAGGTGCGTGGTACAGCCCGAAGCTGGAGACTTGGCAAATCCACCCAAGAAGTTTAGAGGTAGGTAATTCTGGGAATCCCTCACGTGAAATAAAAATAACTGCCCTAATGTGTGCAGTAAGTGTCCACCATATATTGTTTATTAAATATGATCATGCTATTGGCCTATATATTAGTTAATTACACCAGTGAGCCCTTTAACCAGGTGGGTGTTCTAAGCTTGCTGACCAGTCACAGTTGTAACAAGTGTTTCTGGGGTGTTTTGAGAAATGAAAGTACTCATGTAATCTAACAAATCTTTGGTCAAAATAGCACAGGAAACTTTTAGCCCCTCTGTCCTTAGGCCATTTGCACTCAGCATGATTCTATCATTGTGATCCAGAAGCATGCTCCTGCAGTCACTGAAGCCCTGTAAAGTGAGACCCATAAGGAATGCTGTAACTCCCGACTGTAATTTGAATCAGATAAAGAGTTTCTGATTACGATGGTGTTGATTTCACATTCTGTATTTTTGCAAGCTCATGTAACAAATGACTCTATTGTTTTTAGTGTATCTTAAAAGCTTCATACTCTTTCCCTGTGTCCCCCAGATTGCCTGTTCAAGGTGTGTCCTATGAACCGGTACTCAGCACAGAAACAGTTCTGGAAGGCCAAACAAGGAAAGCAAGGAAGTAATACAGAGGAGGACCTCTTTAAGAAACTGCAGGTACTCTTAACTCAGCAGCAGCATTTATAGTTTACTTGCTTTGCTCACACAGCCCTAAGAGCAGGAAAAGATTGGTGGGAAAAAAATCACACTGACACAATGTTCCACTTACCTCAGAACATGTCTGATGTCCAAATTTAGCTTCTTTAGTTTAGCTTTGGAGCTACTAGGCTAATGTCACTAACAAACACTAGACTTCAGCTGCATCCTGCACTTCATTAAGGTGGCGTCAGTGTAGTTTAGGGCACACTGTGAGCTGCACATGGCACACCAATTTTAGACAACAGATGTCGTGCCAAATTCCAGCTTGTCCTTGCTTGCGCTTGCGCTCACATCACAAACTTCAAAGGACTCCACAGGTTGTGTGTGGTTCTGTTGTTTCTGTCCATTAATAACTGTTAATTTAGAATTTCTGAACCAAAGATACACATTTAGAAACAGAAGCTGTGAGTATAGAGTCACTAAATCACATTTCTGAAAACTCAAATAGTCATTAAATGACACAAAAATCAAGTAATTTATGCGACTAAGATAAACTCGCCTTAAAATGTATATTTTAATATATATTATTTAAAAATATATGTTTTCAGGATCAATTATTGAAGTCTAAACTAAAGAAGCACATTTTGGTTGATCAGCTACATGCATTTAACAAATAATGTGACTAAGGCAGCAGCTATCTGTAAAGTAGTGTACAGTATGTTGCATATGGATCAAGCCCTGCTTCTTTCTGTAAAGGAAACCAGTACGAGAATTTATGAAATGCATTATCATCAATAAAAATGCTGACTAATCATAGCTGATTCACTGAGATCAATTCTAATCAATGATTTCCATACAGTTGAATCGAGTTCAGTTTAATAATGGTTACAGCCGTGAATGCAGCTAGTGTCACCTCCATTCTTTGACGTTTGCTTTTCTGTCAAGAAATGAAAATGTATTGCTTGTGATGTGGAACAGGATTCACCTGTCACACCAGAATTTATGTAGTTCTTGTTTCACGCTCCATTTGCTTCTCTCCTACACTTCCCAGCATGCAGCAGAACTGGAGCAGAAACAGAATGACACGGAGAACAAGAAACTGCTCGGCGAAATCGTCAAATACAGCCAAGTCATACAGGTGCCGCCCGGCCTCCCTTCTTATCAACTAACTATTCTGTTCCTCTGAGCATGCTAGAACATTCTGTTTGTTTGTGCTCTGCTGCCAAGGCTACCACAACACTATGAGAAAGAGGGGTGGTGTGGGGGGGGTGTGAAACGGTTCTTTGACAATTTGATGTATGGCCTGAACCTGACCTTAGTGAAAGCTTTCCGCTTTCACATTTCCCTGCTTTCTTTTAAAAGAACATGGCTTACAAGTCTTCGTCTCAAAGGTTTGGACCATTTGTACATTCACATCGTAAAATGGTTTAATGATGTGAAACCAAAGTTTGCAGGTGTTTTCAATTGGTTTATCTGCTCTGGGAAATTAGGAATAATAGCTAATAAAACAATGGAGAAGAGAAGCCTGTGTTTCACTACAAATGGGTTTGTGAAGGTTCAACACGGAAAAGTCATCATGTTACATCAACATCCATACCAATCAGCTCTTTTATCTTTAAGACCTTGAGGGCCTCCTTACTGACCATCACGGCTTTAGACGATAAACATTATTTTTAGATCTTCATTAGGTTTTTACTCTTTCACTTCTCTATCCTGGCGCTGTCAGGCTGAAAAATGACAAATTTCCATTGAATCAATGACGAACTTGTGTCCTCCTTGGAGCTTGGCTTAGGTTGTGTGTTCTTCCGTATGTTTCTTTCACTTCATCCATATTTTCATCCTAATTTGCTGTTTTGTTTATGGTGTGTTTTGGTGTGTTTCAGCTGCTGCACATTAAGAGTAATAAGTTCCTGACGGTGAATAAGCGCCTTCCTGCTCTGTTAGAGAAGAACGCCATGCGGGTGTCTCTTGATCCGTCAGGCAACGAGGGCTCCTGGTTCTACATTCAGCCCTTCTGGAAGCTCCGCAGCGAAGGAGACAATGTATGCAGAACCGTACTGTACTCTTCCTGTTCCTCTTCCTTCTCCTCTCTCTCTCTCACTTTTTTTTTTACTTTCTTTTGTCTTTTTTTGTCTGTTTCATGCTCTGTTTTGTGCTCTTTGTTACAATCTTTCAATCAACATTGAAACTTTCTTCCTGTTACTTTCTCACCTGCTATTTTACTTGTGCTCTCTGTCTCTCTCTCTCTCTCTCTCTCACACACACTACTCCGACTCTTTGTCTCTCTTACTTGCTCTCTCTCTCACTCTCTGTTGCTCTCATGATGACTCTATTTTTTGCTTGTTTCTTTCTTCTCACTATCCCCTGCTCATTCACTCTTTCTCTCTGTCTCCTTTTCTCTTTCGATTTTTCTCTCTCTTTGGAATGAATGAATCACTCAGTCTTTCTCACTTACCATTCTCTCACATTCTCTCACTCTCTTTCTTACGTTTCAGAGTATTTGGAGTGTATATACATGAAAAGGTTTTATGTACATTTACAATAATATGTGATGCCATATTAACATGATGATGAAGTTCTTTTAACTCTGTTACTTTCTCCTGCTGACGTCTTGGCGACCAAAGTCTGAAGGTATATTAACTGATTGCAGCGCATGATGTGTTGCATATATACACTACCAGTCAAAGGTTTTAGCACAACACAGGCTTTTACCTCTTGTCCATTTCAGAAACTGCACAAAAACATTTATTCTCATTTAGCATTGGAAAGTTGTGGAATGAGCAAGTATACATGAAAGTATGTCAAATAAAACAAAAGAAACACAGAAAGAATATGTTCCAGTTCCAGAGTCAAATTCTAATCTACCCTTTAACTTAAAGGGCACATGTTAACTGTGTCATCCCATTGGCTCGTTTCTAATAGTTGCCTGGTAAACCACAATATATTTATAATTATATTAGGTGGTATTGTGCAGGACAGTCGAATAAAAATATGACATTTTGGGAAAAAGTGGCTAATAAAGGTTTTTCAAATGGTGTTCATTCTTTACATTTATTTTGTTTTCAAAGATTATTGAGTGTGTTTTTAGTAAATATTACGTGAGTAACATGCAAATCTCAGTGTGTGCCAAAACGTTTGACTGGTATGGTGTATGTGTAGTGTTCTCACTATATGGTTGACTACACAGTGACACGTGTGCAGCATGATACCATGCATGTAAACTACAACTTCACCGCTTACTGCAAGAACATGCCTGTTCAACACTGGACTGTTCTTAGTCCAGGTTGAAGTGTAGCTGGATTGTATGTCATTGTTCAGGCGGATCTACAGATATAACACTTACAGCCCCCCAGTTGATGCTGTTTGTTTAAGTGTTGATAGACAGTGATGGGCTGTGATTTCAGGGGTTGTCATGGTCGTCTTCCTCTCCACCGAGCATTTGTTGATCTAGGCAGCAGGTTTGTATGCTGAGGGGAGGAGAGAAAGCCTTAGGTCAACACGCCACTCCATTCGCATGTTCACACACCGTGATTTTCAACTTCCTCATGCCTTGTTTGGTAGCTTTTGCCCGCCTCAAACCGCTGTACTGTGCCACTAGTTGAAAAGCAATCCTTCATTTAGCAAATGTGAGGGCCTGAACTTGTGATGTGCGAGTCCAGAGAGAGAATGAAGTGACTTTTTTGCATTTTCTTGAGTGCATGTTAATGTATGGGTTTAGTAGATTTCACTGATCAAGTGATGATGACACACACCCCTAATGCCAACCACAGTAGATTTCACTGAAGAACTGATGTTGGCATAAAGCTCCAGTACAGCAAATCTCTAACAGTGCAGATCTACCAATATGTCTAAAAATGGTACGTGTGTTAGAGGCTGTTTTGTGTTAAATCTGGGTTGGATAAAAGTACAGGACATCGTCTTATCCGTATACCTGCCATTGTGTTCCAGCAGAAAGTGCTATAAATATTCACAAGGCCAAAAGGACACTCGTTGCACACTCTCTGCTCACATTAAAAAGACATTAACTGCTGGGCTTAGAGCGCGTTGGCATTTTGACATGTGTGCCTGACCGACTTGCAATCACTTACATGAGGAGACTTGCTGTTGTAGCAAACTAGTCACACCCAGTCATCAAATCCAGTTTGTCTGCAGTACACAGAGCATTCCAGAAATGTCTTAGCCAGTTTCTTCAAATGTACTGAACCAGTTCTCTGTCACTCTAGCATAGATGTTAACTTTTGCATGTCACAGAACCTGATACCTCTCTGTTCTGACACTGCTTCTTTAATTGGAGGTGAAAATGCATTGTATATGCAATGTGTATATTATTGTGTCTGTGTGTGTGTGTGTAGGTGGTAGTGGGAGATAAAGTGGTCCTGATGCCTGTGAATGCTGGCCAGCTTCTGCATGCCAGCAACATTGAACTACTGGACAATCCAGGCTGCAATGAGGTCAGACGCATGCAGCCATGCACATTCATCACTAAGCTGTGAAACACTTTAATCACAGTTACTTTGAAATGAGGCTCCAGCTGCCTTCTCTAGCAGCATAGCCATAATCATCATTTTAAACTGTAATGAAGAGAAAGTTTAAATGTAGGCATTTCTCTCCTTAGTCCAAACGTTATTGATTAAACTGTTTGGTGTCTGAAGTTTACACCACATCACTTAGCGTTCAGACAGATTGAGTTGTGTAATCTCGCATGGAATTGTGTAAGTGATGTGTGACATAATACATTGTAATAAATAACACTGACAAAAAAAGGTGGGGTTTGGGGAAGATTGTGTACATTTGAAGACTTTTCCTTCTGCCAAACCGTAACTTTTTATGTATGCGGCAGGTGAATTCTGTGAACTGTAACACCAGCTGGAAGGTCAATCTCTTCATGAAGTACAGCGATTACAGGGATGATGTCCTAAAGGGGGTGAGACTTCTGCTTATTTATGTTCTGAGAGGTTGAGAAATCGAAGGCCTATGCCACATTTATCGCTCTCATCTTTTTTTTTTACTTCTCTCTCCCTCCATCTCAGGGTGACGTGGTGAGGTTGTTTCATGCTGAGCAGGAGAAGTTTCTGACCTGTGATGACTACAAGGATCAGCAGCACATTTTCCTGAGGACGACTCTCCGCCAGTCAGCCACCTCTGCCACCAGCTCCAAAGCACTCTGGGAAATTGAGGTATGATCTGAAAAGAGGAATGAGATTTGAGCCGGACACAGATCTGAAATTTGGTCATTTGTACCAACATCAGTGAAATTTGACAAATCTTTACTAATTTGACACCAAAAGCTTCAAAATGCTCATAGTAACGGCAAAATAAAAGCAAATTCCTTTCACACAACCTTTGCACATCCCTTGAATACCAGCCATATTATTAAAACCCACAACAACTATCTATTCACATTACAACAGTAAGCTTAAGATCAGAGCATGCTAACCAAACACCATACCATAATGACAAACAATTATAAGTAAAATATCCAGAAAAAGAACTGTCAACTCAATAAGTAAATTCTGGAGTGTCTTCTATTATTAAGTACAAACAATGTTGGATTTTATATTTAATAATGGTTAATTTTGCAAATTTGGTTTTGAGGTTCGATATATTTATTTTGTTCAAATGGGAAATATTGATGATCATTAATGGCCATCATTGACTGACTGAGGAGAAAACATCTGGTGTAAATGGCCTTTACTATGTTACAACTGTTAAAGCAGCCTCCCTCCTTTGCTAATACGTCCTCCTCATTAGACACAAAAGCCCGCCGTGTGGGAATCTACTCTAAGACGGAATCTAAAAATCTCTTGGCTTTTTTGTGAGCAAAATAGTTTTGATTTTTAAGACGCTTCTGTTACAGCTCCAAAAATATCAAACATGCCTGACATTTTATCAATTCCCAACGAAACGCACACCACATTCAAAATGAACCTAAGCTGTTTAAAGAGTGAATAATTCAAATTTTAAAGTAAATTGTGGTGTTCATGTCTGTAACGGTTGTTAAAGCTAAAGTAAATCATCATTCAAAATTGGCCAGGACTGTGTGTCTTGACCCCTTCTTTGAAGTTGAGCAAGTTCAATCTGTCAATGTGGGACTCAATATTTAAGTATATTATGTTTAATTTTTAAATTTCCTGTTTCATATTATATTTTATAGCATACTGCAGAAAAACATGGTATTTACTTTAAATAACTCTTAAGGTTGCCTGATTTTATGTGACAATAATATGTGTGCAGTCTGTAAGTCCCATGTACATATTTTTTTCTGGCAGTGGGGAATAAATGTTCTTTGCTTAAAGAATACATATAGATTCCCTCTCTCATCTCTCAGAATTACACAAAAGAAGCAATCCAGATATTTAAAAGAGGGCCATTGAACAGTTCAGAGTCTATTTGGTGACAAAAGTGAAAGTATGACTTTGGATCAATGAGCACTTGCTGTCACATTTTTCTTAATTAAAGTGTCATCAAAGAGCAGGCTTTTGCATAAATAATGACGTGATTGTAAAAGCACAAATCCCTTTTTACTAAAGCTACTTATCTCTTTGCTACTTTGCATGTGCTGTGGCTTCTGTGCACACTGTGACCGAGATAACAACCTTTCATACTACATGTTGCTAAGAGATTACCCTTATTCAAAATCATTCAATCTACACAGTCAAGATGCAGGACCTTACAGTACTGAATGTTTTCCAAATGCGCCTGATACTCCAGATGACAATTTATCTTTTTTTTGGGATGGGATGAATTTATTACTATGTGGCAATACATAAATAATACTACAGTAAAAAGTAAATACAAATCATTAAATGTAATTTTGTAATTTTATTAATTACTTAATTCAAGTCTATTTGAAATACTTGTTAAACTTTATCCTTGCACTCCCCTTGCACCTCTCAGAAACAGGGACAATGGGTTGTTTACTTCTGCTCTTATTTGATCAAATCCAGCACTTTCTCAATGAATACCATTATTTTGACTCAAAATCTCAAGAAAGTAGGTAATTATTTTGACCCAATATAGCACAGTTTGAACAGGTTTAATGATTAGTTGGAAATGATAAGCTGATTATCATTCAAATTGCAGATGGAAGATTCTCTATGAGAGCCATTTGCATTAAAATCTCTTTTGTGTGCATCATTAAAAAAGATGAGACCCACCAAGGTGGCGTTCATCCACAGGTTCATGAGGAGTCCTCAGCTGCAGTTCGTGCCATAAACAAGTAGAGGCTGGACAGGTCTGTGTAGGATGTTGTAGAGGTGTGTCGATATTGTCTTTAATATCTAGTAAGGAGTACTCTAAATGCTCTCAAGGGGCCACTGGGCCAATGGGCTCGATCCTCCAAGGCCCAGCTGCTTGCTATGGGTCTAAATGAGTTTTAATGGGCAACAGTTTTAATGCGTTGTTCACTTATAAGTCATGGTCAACCTGGTCATCAGGAAGTACAAAACGTAATCAAGGATCTCCAAAGTGAACAACAGAAGGCAAATATTTTCTCTATTTCCAAGTTAAGATAAAACATTTTTAGGAAGTAATTTTGAAACATTTCTGTTTGGTCATTTCATACAGTGGAAAAGTCAAGTCAAGTCAAAGTCAACTTTACTGTCACCTCACCTATATACAAGTATGCAGAGTTTAAAAGGCAAACGTTCACATAATGCAGAAAAATGAAAGGTTTGAAAAAAGAAGCAAAAAGCAACAGCACTTTGTCTACAGGCAGTTGGCAACTCTTTTCTGTCACACATGTTTAGTGACAGGCTATAATTAATCTCTGTGCACCTGTACACGAAAGCATGATGCTCAGCAACAGACCACATGAAACCGAGAGGGGAGTTAAGGGGCTTCAGTGCAAGAGCAAGCACACCACAGTTTACTCCAGAATGAAGAAAGTTAAGAACTTAACCCTTTCAATACTATGGGCCCATCCATAGGATTTGCTGTGGCCGGTCTCCAGATAATACAGTTCAACTGATGGGATTTGAACAAATGCAACAATTGAAATTGGAGTGTAATGTGTAATGCTTTCTGTGGAGGTTTTTATACCTCAATGTTGAATACATGTGATTAGTGTCCGTCTCTGATCTTATTAGGTGGTGCATTATGACCCCTGTAGAAGTGGAGCTGGCCAGTGGAACAGTCTGTTCCGCTTTAAACACTTGGCCACCGGCAAATACCTGGCGGCAGAGGTAAGAGACTCCTCTTCTTTCTCTCTGTTCAGTTTTATTTAGCAGAAGATGTATGGAAAGCAGTGTAAAGGAGTTTTTCTGGTGCTGTGCTGTAGATGGCAGTCTAATGTTAGTCTCCCTGCAGTAATGACTTACTTATTTGAAGCTGTGTGTGTGTGTGTGTGTGTCTGCATGTGTCTGCATGTGTGTGTATGTGTGTCTGTGTGTGCTTGTATGTGCATGTGTATGTTTTAGGTCAATCCTGATTATCGGGATGAGAGTGCGGATTCCAAAAATGAGGTAAATCATATTGGATATTGGCCCACTCTGAGGCCAGACTGCTGAAGTGAAGCATTCTTTAAACTCATCATCCTAGTGTCATCAAAGCAGGGCTGAACAATCCCCTTTATATTAAAGTTGCAATATAAAATTTACTGCTGTCTTAAGTTTTAATTGGTGAAAGTTACCCTCACAGGTTGTGAACTGTCACGGGAACACTACATTCAGCCTTCAAGCCTTCAAGCCTTCAAAAAGGGCCAGGAATTTAGTTTATTAAGAAGAATAGCTTTTAAATGACAATCACATTGTACTGATCAGAAACAGCACTATGAAATAATTCTCCACATTTTTCAGCTCCATGTACTTCCCTGTCCAGCGTTGACCCTGCAGGGTGCTGTTCATATGACTTCAGTCCTGAACAACAATCTTATTATTCAGACATTAAAATTTAACCTTCTCTTTCTTATTATTCTATTATGATGTTATTCTGTTATACTATCAGTCTGTTGTTATGCGTTTATGCTACTGTTATTACTGTTTTACATCAGTAGTGACTAAGTTACAGAGTGTGGAACAGGCCTGTAGTGTTTAAGGGGTTAACTAGGACCACAGGAAGTTTTGATAAGGGTATGGAACATTTGGAGTGTACTTCAAAGGTGTGTGTGTGTGTGTTTGTACTTGTGTGTGTGTGTGTGTGTGTGTGTGTCTGTGTGTATTTGTACCTGTGTGTGTGTGTGTGTGTGTGTGTGTGTGTGTGTGTTTGTACCTGTGTGTGTCTGTGTGTGTAGATTTCTTTCAGAGTGTTTATAAATGCCAAGGTGGCGCCTGACTGGCACTGTTTCACAGCACTGCGTTTCCCAGCACGTCCTCTGCCCACTCTCTCTCACACCATCACCATTATGTAATCTCTTTCTCTCTCTCTTTCTCCCTTTCTCTCTCACTTGCACAAGCCCTCGCTCTCCCTCCCTCTTGCCCTGCTGCAGACAGCCGTGCTCAGCTTCTGTTCTCAGCTCTCTGGGGAATTTCTCTGGAGTTTCTATCTTCCTCTGCACCGTTATACTTTATTGGTATGCAGCCCTACCAATGCCAGACGCACACTCCCGCATGCATGCACAAACACCCACACACTCCACTCACACTCAAACAAAGTGGGCCTCTTACATAATGTCTAAGTCTGGGGGTGTCCTGTGGGAGCTGTGGCAGACAAGCCGTCCGCCTCTCTGGAGGAGTGAGATATTGGAGGGGGGAGGGATTTTGGATTTGATCTCTTTATTGTTTTGTTTTTTGCATGTATATCATTAACTGTGGTTGTAATATGTTTAATTAAGCATTCATGAAACTTTTTTCCTGATCACAGTTAGTGTACTTGTAAGTTGATCCTTGTCCAACATACGCTTACCTTCATCCTAGTTATTCAGATTTGAAGTTAATAAACTTTGATTTAAGAATTTGCCGGTAATCAAGTTCTGAACTCAAAGTTTATTTGTTGTAAATGTCTACACTGAATGCATGTGTTTAGTGTTAGGCTCTAAATTATATGTGCTTTCATCCCAGACTGAGTCAGACTCCATGTACTCTAAAAAGAAACGGCCAGTGGAGAAGATTACCTACATCTTAGTGTCCGTCCCACATGGAAATGACATCGCCTCCTTGTTTGAGCTGGACGCCACCACCCTGCAGCGGGCTGACTGCCTGGTGCCCAGGTGTGACTTTATGACCCACCCACTCTCTACATCATAGCCATCGTTTATGTTGGAGATGATGGGGGAAATGTTTCACTACCATCTCTTGCTCAGAGTGGATAGAATTGTCTCTATGGGAGTTCATGGTTAGATGAGTAGGGTAGAGTGAAAACGTGAAGTGGCGCCTTATAGTCATGTATGAAAACATCACAGCAAAGTACACAATGTAAACAGTGTGTAAAATTCTTTCTCTGCATTTACCCCATTCACCAAGTAAAGCATGGGTTTCCCACCAACGGGGTTGCCCAGGGAGTAGTGTGTGGGTACAGTACTTTGCTCAAGGGTACCTCAGTGGTGCCACTAGCAGTCCTGGGATTATAACCCACAACCTTCTGATCGCAGCGGTATCTCCCTAACCACTAAGCCACCATCTGCCCTCAATAAATAATCTTCTTGTGCTGAGAACTGAACCCCAGTCGTCTTCAGTGCTCTACTCACATGAAGGGGGCACTAAGATTTGAATTGAGGACCTTTTGATCTGCGGTCAAATGATAGTGAGCTATACCCTCAGTACTAAGTATAGGTATCAGCTTTGTTTTCATGGACTGTATGGTTGGGAGAAGTGAATGTACCATTTGAAGCAATATTAATTGTATGATCAATATTTATTCTTATTAATCTCCATTCCAGAAAAGTGATAATATAGGCCCTTTAATATCATGAAAGGTATCATAATCAAAGCAGTAAAAGCACAATACTGACATGTTCCCCATATTGTATACAAATACACCGCCTAAATTGCAATATTGTTTACAGCCTATATTGCCCTGCCCTATTAGGAGGTGCTGCAATTGATAATGTACCGTATTGGCCTGAATATAAGACCCAGTTTTTGTTCTAAAAATACTTCTTAAAAAAGGGAGGTCGTCTTATATTCGCTGACTAGATAAAATAGGGGAAGCTTGTGCCTTTTTCCCAAAAATGAACCTGGAACAAGGGGAGTCATCTTATATTCAGGTTGTCTTATATTCGGGCCAATACGGTACTAAACTGCTGAGGAGTTAGGCACATGTTCTGCTTTTGGAATGGAGTGTTTTTTAAAGAAGCGTCTTCTTCCACACAAACGGCTGCTTCCACTCCTCATGCTAGTGACATTAAAAAGGTAAAGCTGCAAGAGATATATTCAGTCTTTCTCAACATATGACCCTATCAGAGAAGTCATTATGCAGAAAGAGTAAAAGTATTTTGACTGGGTAATCCCTGCCATAAGGTTTCTATGCACAGCGCTTGAGAAAGCGTTCCAAATTTCTCTCGCTCGAGTCTCATGCTAAAAAAGAGTTGGCACCCTAAAAAAACCCAGTGAAAGCTAACATTACCAAATGTCACCAAACCATGTTCCTTTTTGAAGTGTGACAGCAGCTCTTTATCTTAGCATAAGTTGAGATTTCTGGCTTAAGTATATCTAACAGAGCCATATCTAACAGACTTGGTCAGTAAATAAGACAAACACTGTGGCTTTGTATAATTGCATATAACTTGCATAATGGCATCAGTGCAGCTCATTGAAAAGGAAGTTCAAACTGCTGAAATTCAAACTGTGATTGAGTTTGTGTGTCTTTGTAATTGAAATGTAATGTTTTGTCTATTTCTTGATAGCATTTAATAGTATTTAGTTGCAAAAATGGTGCTGTGCTTTCAGAAACTCCTACGTCAGGCTTAGGAACCTGTGTACTAACACATGGGTGACCAGCACCAACATCCCAATCGATCATGAGGAGGAAAGACCCGTTATGCTCAAGGTATGCAAATGTGTTGCCTTTTAGGTATAAATCCCTCCACATTCAGTAATTTGCTAATTTGAATGTTAGCTTACAGAGCCCATACATGCTGACATGCTGAGAGTACCTGTAGTTATAAGGTGTTTTTTTTTCTCTGCAGATTGGTACATGTCCCACTAAGGAGGACAAAGAGGCGTTTGCCATTGTCTCTGTGCCCTTGTCTGAGGTGAGGGACCTTGACTTTGCCAATGATGCTAACAAGGTTCTGGAGGCGTTTGTACGCAAGCTGGAGAAGAGCAACATCACACAGAACGACCGCAGGTAGCCGCCTTGTCCTTGTGCGATACATGGATAGAAAAAATACTGTTTTGTTTATGAAAGACTGTGGTACACATTTTACTGTGCACATTATACAATGTGAATATTTCTATTCAGATTTAGAATTTGGTCAAATGTACTGACTGTGATGTATGTTGTCTAGGTTTGTGACGAAGCTGCTGGAGGATTTGGTTTTCTTTGTATGTGAGATGCCCAATAATGGGCAGGATGTGCTATCTGTGGTCATCTCCAACCCCAACCGAGAGAGACAGAAACTAATGAGAGAGCAGAACATTCTTGCACAGGTACACACACACACACAAATACTCACAAACCTTCTTACATGCTCCCTCTAAACAGTGTTGTTTCAATTAACCTAAGAAGATCATCCCTCTGTGTGTTTCTGTGTGTCTGTGTGTGGTTAGATCTTTGGTATTTTGAAAGCTCCGTTTGCAGATAGAGAGGATGGGCCCATACTGAAGCTGGAGGATTTAGGTGACCAGCGCTATGCTCCATTTAAATACATGCTACAGCTGTGCTACAGGATCCTGCGCCACTCACAGCAGGACTATCGCAAAAACCAGGCAAGAGTCACCACTCAGCTAGCACACCATGGGTTCATCCGTATACCATCAAATGTCAAGGGACCCTTATTTTTTCAAGAACATTTTAATGAGTTTTCTTTGCTTTACAAAAACGTTTTTTTTTATTGCTGTTTAGATCTTGCCGTTTGTATTTGCAAAGTCCTTCACTTAAATTGACTAATTTACATTCTGCTCAGTTGTGATTCTTTGTTCAGATTCAGTTTTTCTTCCTTGATTCACATTTATGTTTGTTAGTGATTGATATCTGTCGTTAGAGTGAACAAACCTGCATCCGGAAACAACCCACACGCGCGTTAGAAAGAAGGACACGGATTACAATATAAATGCTCTCACTGAGATTGTATTTCAGATACACATATCCGATTCAGGACCACTGAAAGTCACTCATATCTCAATTAAATATATAAACGATTTTGTCCACAAATCTGGGTCACATTTAGGCAAAAGGTCACCTGATAGTATAAACCCAGCCAATGTTAACGAAACCTTTTGTTGTTTAGATTTACTGCCTTGATAAAAACAGTAGAATTGAAACATTACGTGTATGTTTTAGCAAACATTGGTGAATTGTGTATTTTGCCTATAAATGTGACTAAGGGTTAAAATGCCTGATATGCCCAGCTTAATGTGTAACATTTATGGTGCCCCATTAAAATACTATAGTCATCCAGGTGAAACCTGCCAGTGGTTAACGGTTCTCTTCCGTTTGCTTCTTCTGACAGGAGTACATTGCCAAGAAGTTTTCCATCATGCAGTCCCAGATTGGCTATGAGATTCTGGCGGAGGACACTATCACTGCCTTGTTGCACAACAATCGCAAGCTGCTGGAGAAGCACATTACCGCACGTGAGATTGAAACATTTGTTAAGTTGCTGCGCAGGAATCGTGAACCCAGGTGTGTTGCTCTGAACATTTATCAAATCCCTCGACTACTGTAGTCCTAGCAGACCAAATCAGTCATTACAGTAATGGATACCTCTAAAGCTTTTACTGTTCAAATAAAATGCTTAATCTAATTGTAACTAGATTACCTTAAATTATAAATAGATTGCATTGCACTTAGACATTTATGTTTAATTTATTTCATATTTAATTCCTTCTTACCAAAGCTAATTACTTTTCATTTGAAGAATATGAAGAAAAGCAATGAATTATTAAAAATATATTGGTCCTTGTGTTTTTTCCTTAGGTTTCTAGATTACCTCTCAGACCTGTGTGTGTCCAATAAAACAGCAATTCCTGTGACTCAGGAGCTCATCTGCAAGTTCATGCTCAACGCCGCAAATGCAGACATCCTCATCCAGACCAAGTATGACATAATTGCTCAAAAATACAGTGAGAAGAGCCTATGTTTGAACGTCATAGTGAGTTGCCCCATGCGTAACACTGGCTTGTTTGTCTCTGTGTTCCCTCAGACTGACTCCACACACCGAGAGCTCTATGGATTCATTTCTTCTGCATGAAGAAGGTGAAGAAGAGGAGGTTTTGCTAGAGTGGATTGACCACAATAAGGAGCCCCATGTCAAGTCAATCCGGCACCTGGCCCAGGACGCTAAGGGCAACCACAAGTTGGACATTGATATTATCACATATTACAGGTTAGTTTTTTCATTAACACCCTTAAGTGTCACACATTTTTAGGAAATATGGTAAATTTATGCAATCTTTTCCCACATTTCTTCTTTCTGAATCTTCTGTCTGACAGGTGTCAGCTGAATCTCTTCGCCAAGATGTGTTTGGACCGGCAGTACTTGGCCATCAATCAGATTTCTGCCCAGCTGCCGGTAGACCTGATCCTGCGCTGTATGTTTGATGATTGTCTTCCCTACAACCTCCGTGCTTCTTTCTGCCGGCTCATGCTGCACATGCATGTGGACCGCGACCCCCAGGAGGCTGTGGTGCCGGTACGCTATGCCCGTCTATGGACTGAAATACCCTCCAAGATCTCCGTTCAAGAGTAAGTGCTTGGGACTAGGGTGAACTGTAGGTGATGCAGTGTAGTGGTTTTCAAACAGTGATTTGATAAAGTTCTGTTCCATTATTAAAAGTACATATTAAAAAAAACACCACAGTTGGTTTCAATACACAATGTGAATGCTGCATTGTGTGTATATGGTATGACATTAGTTTTTGGTTTAATCCTTTGAGCTCCTTACTTTTCTTAGTAACTCAATAAGAAGTCTTAAACATTAAACATCAATAAAGTCGCTAAATACTGATTTCAGATATTAAAATTACTATTTGGGTATTTGTTTAACTGCACATCTAGACATTCGAGAGTAGATATAACAGGAAAAGAAAAGTCACATCTGATAATGCTGTGACACAGAGTGATACTGTCATAGTGCTGAAGTTGTGCAATACTCTTTAAAAAAAAAAAGTGCCACGAAGGATACTTTGAGCCATTTTTGTAAGTGATGTCCTTTAGCCTTTTAATATTTTGAGGGACAGATTGTTCACTGTCCCTGCTCGAAAATGCAAAAAGTTTACAATTAAAATTTTTGTACATCAGGATTCTTTATCTTTGAACCAAACACCTGTTCCTTATTTCTAAATGTTGCATCAGTAGTATACTGTATATTTATTAACAGCTACAATGATGGTCAAAAGTCTGATACCACATTTAAAATTTAGGATTTCCTGAAAATAAACAGCAGAAAGTTTTAGAATTTTGAACTGTTTAAAAGAACAAAAAGTTAGGATTAATAAAAAAATAAAGTTGTACTATTCCTCACTGTTTCTAGGCTACAATTTAAATGTAAGCAAATTTATTACACTGACAGTGTTAAGGTCTTTAAACAAAAAGGATTTTTTTTTTCTTTCACTAAAGACACAGACAACTCTCAGGTGGATCTGATCTACTCATCAAAGGTTTCTGCACTTTGAAACTTGTAAAAGTTGGGTGCATGCTGTCATTAAAGCAAAAGGGGAACACTAAGAAAGTTTGAAATTCATGTCAATATTTCAAAGATTCTACTCAAATTGTTTGATGAATTGTCTGATCATTTCATGTGTAATTAAAAACGTCATTAAATAGAAGAATTTTCCCCTGTATGTTTTACAGTGATGTGTGGCACTCATTCTCCTTCATATGTCTCTTGGTTCCGCAGCTATGAATACGAGTTCAGAGACAAAGACAGAACAGAAATGAAGAGAAAGTTTTCCCCCACCATGGAGTTTGTGGATGACTACTTAAGAGATGTGGTGAGCCAGCCTTTCCCTTTTGGAGATGAGGAAAAGAACGAGCTTACTCTAGAGGTAAGACACTTAAAATCTCTTTCCTGATTGAAAATAAGTTTAATGTTTGAATGAAGATTTCTCTTTTTCTCTCTTTCCCGCTCTGTCTGCCAGATAACTTCTCTAAATGGCTGCTTCTCTTCTGGAATGTACTATATGTGTTCTTTCTTTGCAATCTTATGTTCCATCTTCCTCAGACTCTCTCTGTCTCTTTCTCTCTCCAAGGTGGTGAACCTGGCACGCAACCTGGTCTACTTTGGCTTCTACAGCTTTAAAGAGCTGCTGTGTCTCACGCGCACCCTGCTGGCCATCCTGGACATTGTGCAGCACCCACTCACGTTCATGTCCAAACTCTGCAAGGGCCCAGAGCGAGGTCGGGCATGCTCAGACAGATACAGCACTCACAGAAATCATTTAGAGTAGATCAGAGTTAGGTGGCCATCTTTGTAGAGCATTGAATCATTCTAGGTTATATACAGTAGAACAATAAACACAGGATTTACAGTACAATACTAAATGTTTGTTAAATGCCTTATTCTATCTGGACAAGTTTATAAAACATCACTCAGTGGCAGTGAATGCTTAAATGTGTGTGTGTGTGTGTGTGTGTGTGTGTGTGTGTGTATGTGTGTGTGTGTG